>CAUYRH010078274.1:0-31798 GCA_963574655.1 Perodicticus potto
GAGTTTTGATCATGACTAGATCTCCAGGAGGGAAAAGTTCCTGTTTTAGTTAATATGTCCCCCCCGAAACGGGGAGCAGGACTTTCAGGGATGTTTAGGGAGGCATGAGAGAACAGCAAGTCATCCCAATTGCAGCTTAGAGGCTGGGAGAAAAATTTGGTAACCGGCTGTCTAGACACCCCCCGTATAGTTATGGGTTTGGAAGAAAAAAGACCAGGATTAGAGAGAAGTACAGAAAAAGTTGCTCGAGTGTCCAAAAGAAATTTTCTCTCCAGGCGCTCCACTATAAGGCAAACCTGGGGCTCTTGAGGGGTGATGACACAAACTGGAGCCATGAGAATTTGCCCCAGGCACCCTCAGTCCAGTTTGGGCTCTGATGGGGTCAAGGGGGCACCCTAATTTTAAGAACAAATTCTTTATTAGTCAGCTATTGATGCAATAATGCTGGGTAACAAGTGGCCCCATTAATTCCAGTGGTTTATCACTCCTCTGTCTGTGTGTTGGCTGTAGCATCTTTGCTTTGGGTGGCAGGAGCCACTCTGTTATGCTGTTTATCATCTGAGACCTAGATGGAAGAGGTAGCAGCTCCCGTGGGCATTTCCCAGGCACATACTACCCTGAAACCTCTGCTTGAAACTTCCCCACTATGACCCTGCTGCATTCCAAATCCCTGGTGCTGGGGTTGGGAGGGGAGGAGGATGGGAGCATGCAGTGCTGCAGGACTGGCAGAAGGATGAAGACAAAATCAACACCCTGTATTGCCCTATCCCTCTGCTCATAAAGCACTCGGTTTTTCAAAGATGATAACACACAGTGGTTGGGACTGCGCTCAGGGCAGGCCTATGACCCAGCAGGTTGTTCCTCAGTATCCCTAGAGTGGTAGCCCCAACATGAGGGTCACCCCTTCCTGGGTACCCAAGATGGCGGTGCCTGTCTGGGAAGAGCCAGCTTGGTGAGAGGACAGGACTTCCCAGGCCTTTATCCTCACTGTCTGGATGGGACAGGGGGGCCAAAACCCACATCATTCCCCTGCACCAAGTATGGCTGTGGCCCTGCCTTGCAAAGCACATACACTGCCTGGTGGGAGGACTTTGGTGGGTAGGACTAGAAGAACAACCAAGGGTGAGGCCTGTGCACCCCAGCTTGAGGGAGGTAATTAAATGCCTCAAGACTAAAGAAACATCCATCTGGCCATCCTCAGTCAGAATGGCTGGGGGCTCAGTGAGGGCACAGTTCACTGACCAGCAGAGTGGGCTGGCCTCCCCTTGAAGCCCTGATTCTGACCAGGGAGATCCATACCTTTGCCCTTTCTGGTGACTTGGAAGAGACCACAGCAGAAGTGGACTTAGGCTTTACTGGGGCTGGGGAGCCCAGGGTACCAGTCTATGGGGATGAGAGTCCTTCAAGACATTCTGTGCCTGTCCCGTAGTCCCTATTCCTTTCCTACAGAAGAAAAAGGAAAGTAGTGCAGGGACAAAGAGTGAACAAAGAGAAGGAGGGTGAAATGGAGTTAGTCCTTGTGACATACGCAGGAGACCAACAAAGTTCTTGAGAAAATTATATTATCAGAAACACAGCCAAGATGATTAGGAATAGAGAAAGGATGACATGAAAGATGAAAGAATACTGTTGGACCCTTCAAAATTCTGTGGGAAAGAAATAGGTTGATGAACTACTCCGCAGCAAACACATCCTACCTCTCATGAAGAAGTAAGAATGACTTGTGCCATAAACCCAGAGGGTGACTCTGGGAACCACAGAGAATTATCCTCAGGCCTTGAAACCTAACATTTGCTTAGCTGGATTTTGAAATTGTTTGGGACGGATAACTTCTTCTTTCCTTTCATTTTCTCCCTTTTTGAATGAGAATGTCCATAAATTGTCAATGTATGGCTGTCCCAAAATTGTATTTTGGGAGCAGATAGCTTGTTTCTTGGGTATCACAGGTTTATAGATGTAGAGAAATTATGCATTAGGATGGATTATACCCAGAGTTTCACCCATCTCTAATTTTTATTATAAGATTTGGGACTTTTAAATTTGACTAGATTTAGATGAGTTTTTTTTTTTTTGACTTTGAATTTATCTTGTAATTGAGTTAGATTTTTACAGGTGTTAGTGTGGAGTGAATGTATTTTGCATGTGGGAGGCATGTGAACCTTCGGAGGCCAGAGGATAGACTGTGCTCAACAAAATAATAATTCCCAAAGATGTCTGCACCCTAATCCCCAAAACCTGTGAATGTGCTACCTTATGTGTTAAGAGGGGTTTGGCAGATGCGATTAAATTAATGACCTTTTGCGATGGAGAGAGTATTCTGAATTATCCAGGTGGCCCAATGCAGTCATGAGAGTCCTTATGAGAATGAGGCCAGACTTTCTGTATCAGAGAAGAGGTGAGAGTTGGAGCAGAGGCCAGAATTGAGGTTGCTGGCATCAAGGATGGAGGGTGGAGAAAGGGATCCTGAGGCACGGAGCACCTTGAAGCTGGAAAGACACGAAAGTGAATTCCCCCTAGAGCCTCTAGAAAGAAGGTAATTTTGCTGTCACTGTAATTTTAGTCCAATGAAACCCATTTTTGACTTTTAATTTCCAGAACTGTATGATAATAAATTTGTGTTGTTTTAACCCATTAAATATGTGGTAATTTTTTATAGCAGCAATAGGAAAGTAACATGGGGCCATGGTGATGAGGAGAACCACAAAAGCAGCAGATCAGGATGTGAGGGTGTCCTGAGAATCATAGAGGAACATGCTCTCTGAGGGACCTGGGTCCTGTCCTGGACATGGTGCATCAGCCAGGACGAGGCAGTGGATTGACACCCAGATTTTATCCCTGTAGGCAACCTCAGTGGAACAGGGGAGATAAAAGCTTGGTTTGAGAAGGTTCAGGAAGGAGTGGGGAGGAAGGGGTCTTAGTCAAGGGCAAAGAGGGTTAGCAAGGACTGGGTTGGGAGATGGACTGGGGCTAGCTGTGGGGGAACACATGGAAATTCTTTTCTGATTGCTTCTATTTTCTCAGTGAAATGGGAAACAATCGTCTCTTTTTCACTTGCTAAATGTGCTGAGCAAGCTGGAGGGATGCATGAAGTTGGGCAGGAAGCAATAGTAATATGTAGCACATGCGGCTTCAATCTTGTTTGGTTGGAGAAATAATATACCGCCCAACTAGTTTGTTTTAAATTAGACAAACGCCCTGAGCCTGCCTGCTGCTGGGGAGGGCTGTGTTTGGAGTAGGGCTCTTGGCGGTGCTGAGGTCAGCTCTGTTTGACATTCCTGACGTGTGAAGGGCGCGCTTAGAACAACAGCACAGCTGATGGCGTGCAGCCCCCTGGAGCTGCTCCAGGGCCCTGCCTGAGAAATGTGTCGGTCTTAGAAATTTCTCCCCAATTTTAAACATCTGTTGGTGGAAAATAAGGTTAGGATTGTTTTGCTCACAACCCATGAAAGCCATCTTCGCACCATTGGGAACGTGAGGCTGGTGGATGCTGTGTACGCCGACAAGCTGAGTGGCTCAGCTGATGGGCCAGTAGGGCCCACCTGTAGCCAGCTCAACTTTCCTCAGAGGTAGCCACAGAATTGAGGCATACACATCTGGGGACTCCTCAATGCCCTATCCTGCCTGCTTTGTCCTAAGGTCAGCTATGCAGTATCTGTTCCCTTGATATGTTCAAGCCTCTTGAGGCCAGATGCCTGGTGCCTGCTTTTGCCAGTGGTTGGTCTGACCTTTAATGAGCCTTTAGGGTCTGCCTGTCACCGTTCTTTCCTGACTTCCCACAGCACAAGTCAAAGCAAACTCTCCTGCCTGTCCTGAGTCTCATTCCACATCTCCAGTGGGCAAGAGATGACATAGTGTTTTGTTTTATTTCATTTGTTTTGTTTCTTCAATCAAGCTGAGGCCAGCTTGGCATCCCCTTTCCCCCGGGATGGTGAAAATGTGACTCTCAGGCATATGGGGTGCCCTCCTGCCCTTGAGGGACTTTCCGGGCCCTGGCCTCCCTTTGCCATCCTTCCCCCGCTCAGCCTCTACACTTCCCCTCCTGGTGGCCTCTCCCTCCCAAGGGCCAGGGCCTGGGGCCAGGAACACTGTTGCCTGGGGTCCTTCTGGTCCCCTTCCCTCCAATACCCCAGCTCTGCCACCCCCTGACTCCACTGATGCCCTGGTCTGTATCCATTTCTCACGGATGTGTCTCAACCCTGGGAATGATGTCCAGCAAGCAGCTATGAACAAGAACCCGGAGAGCCAGCCTGGGCCCCTCACTGTGACAATAGATCTTCCAGAGAGGGTTATTTCATGCCCACACAGACCTTCTACAAATATGGCACTTTAGACATATGAAAACTGGCTTGGCTCCTGTAGCTCAGCGGCTAGGGCACCAGACAACGTACACCGGAGCTGGTAGGTTTGAATCCAGCCTGGGCCTGCCAAACCACAATGACAACTACAACCAAAAAATAGCCAGGTGCTTTGGCGGGCACCTGTAATCCCAGCTATTTGGGAGGCCGAGGCAAGACAATTACTTAAGCCCAAGAGTTTGAGGTTGCTGTGAGGTGTGACACCGTGGCACTCTACCAAGGGTGACAAATGAGACTGTCTCAAAAAAAAGAAATATAAAAACTAAAGTCTGAAAAATGTGTCCATGGTTATTTGGCTGCTTCCTGGTAGGGCTGACCTATGAACTCAGGTCTGTTGATTTGAAAAGCCTATTTTCAAATAGGCCTGCAGTATCTTCACCCACACACACACGCGCACACACACACCTGTTTGTCTATTTGTCCAGCCATCTGCACCTCTCTGTACCTCCATTCATCTGAAGTATAGTGAGGCAGCCCCATGACACACCACATGCCTGCAGTCCCAGCCTATGACTTCACTCAGCCCTGTGCCTGACATAGTCCTGGCAGGCGCCCCTAATTCCTGGATCCCCTCCTTGCTGACTGGGTTCTTTTTGAGATCATAACCTCCTCCCAAAGACCTGCGCTTGCTCCTGCCTAACAGTTGACTCTAAGCCACGGAAAATGAACCAACTTGCAGGGCACCTTCACACCCCCACTAGAAGCTGCTGTCTCCCTGTGGGGAGATGGGCTTCTGTGTTCATACCACAATGATGCTGAGGGCATGGTGGAGAAAGAGTCTCGAGGCTGGGACAGGGGCCTCCAGTCTTCTGGCTGTGTTCTTCACAGCTCTATCTGAGGCCTCTGCTTTTGCCTTTGGAGGAGATGGTCATGGGTCATGGACCAACATGGTGGTGCCTCTGGTGAGGGGCTTCCAAAAGTGTACACAGGTGGGCTCACCTAGATGGATTAACAATGGCCATGTGCTATAGGTCATCAATGCCCAAGTTGACCTCATTCCTGTTCTGGTGTAACTGCCTCTTTGTGGAAAGAAAGACTGTAGTCATTTTCTTTGTTTGTTCTTAAGGCCCTTGAGGATTTAAGGTGAGTTTCTAGTTTGGAAACTCCCAATTCCAGCCAGCTTTAACAAGGTGAAGCCCATTTTCTCTGTGTGGCCTTCAGAGGACCACCAAAGACATCTCGCCTGGGGCCCTTGGTGGGTCATGGGGGTCAGGGATATCTTCAAATGCTAGATGGCAGGTTCAGGGCCACCCCTGGGCTTTGAGCTGTAAGGGCTACTTCCGTGTGGCAGGGTGGTTGTGGTGTACGACCTGGCGGTTGGCAGTGGCTTCCTTCTGAGGTCCTTCCTGGGAGCTGAGTCACATACCCACCAAAAGCCATTGCTGGCTGAGTGAAGGGTACTCTGGGGTGACCTGACCACAGACTGGGCCAGAGGACAGCGTTGCTGGGTCTTTGTGGAAGGACACTGAGGCCAAAGAACTTATAAGATATTCTAACTGGAAGTTGGAACAGGAGATCTACGTGCTTTCTGTCCTGACAGGAGCCCTGCCGTGGAGGCTGGGGCAGATGCCAGGGTTAATGGGGCTTTGATCAGAGAGCAGCATGCCATCCCACTCAGAGAATATGGCCCCAAACAGAAGAGGAGGTGAGGGCAGCATGGTGCTGACTCCATGACACAGCAACATAAACCTCCCAACATGCATGACCAACCTCGATTAGATAGTCATAACCAGGACCCAATAGGGCTATAAGAGACAGAGCATTCTGTACTGAGTCCCCCCATTAGGCAACCACCCAACCTCAGTTCCCACCTCAGCCCAGAATAGATGGGCTAGATGCACACAAGTCTTGGCCAGAGAGAATCACTTAGAATTGGGCCAACCCTTCCCCCAAACAGCTTGCCCCCACTCTGCACAGTGCACCAAGCCCTGGTCTGGGTGGACTGGGGTCCCTCCCGGGCATGGGGAGCATGGCCCTAGGAGACATGTGTGCACAGCCTCCAGTCTGCTCCCCATCCCCACTCCTGACAGACCTGGTCAGCAGGCACCTGCTATCTCCTTGGCTGAGAGTTCAGCAGGAGGAGATGCAGGGGCCATCCCTTGAATACATGTGTATTAAAATGCTCCAAAAAGGGCAGCCCAGGATGCAGGGTCTGCATAGGACATGGGCATGAGGGTCATGCAGGGGCAAGTTGGGGGTGAGGCCACAGGAACAGCCTTTACCTTGGAGTGGGGATGCTGCCTCTTAGATAACTTATTTCCTGTTTGAGAATATGAGAATGCCCTGAAATAAAAAGCCATTATCTCCCCAAGAGAAGGAGGTCACCTCCCTGTACCTACTTACCCCTCAACCTGCCTGGGAGACATGGAGTCCTCTGCCCCAAATCCCTCCCAGGTTGAATCTGCAGCTCCTGGCACCAGGCTGGGGGTCCTACTGTGTCCTGGAATGTGGTGGCAGACACCCCAGATATTCTGTGCGGGGTCAGCCTTGCTGCCAGGTGAGCCAGAACAGGGCTGGCCTAGGCCTTTCCCTGGCAGGCCACCACCCATCCACCCCTCCCTGGGTTCCCTGAACCCTTTCTGAGGCCCCCGGAGAGGCTGGGGGCTGGCACCATCCCTCAGGAGGGCAGGTATATCTCTGTGTTGTCCCCAGTGGCCAGTGATCCTGCACCAGGCGAGGCCATGGAGGCCAGACTCAGCTGTGTTGCCAACTGGCTATGGCCGAGTCAGGGCTCAAATCAGAGGGCAAAGGTTCTCCAGAGAGGCAAGATCCACCGTTCCTTCCTTCCATCCACTTTCAGCATACGGGAGCACAGATCTCACAGCCCAGCTGGGGTGGGAGAAGAGGAACTTCTGTGCTGGAGTGGGAATCCATGGTTGAGGATGGTTAGGGCCAGCCCAGAATGACCAGGCCAGTCTGGGGGAAGATCTGCCCCCTGGGATGGGCGTGATGGGGACCTTATCCCTGTCTTAGGTTGTGTTAGGGCAGCTGAGAAAAGTGGCTGACAGGGGTTGTGGAGCCCAAGAGCAGCTCAAGGGGCAGGAGGGGTCTGAGCTGGGCAGCGGGTATTTGTTTATGTGCTGTGGCCTGGAGCAGCCACTGCTGGGCCAAGTCCTGGCCAGGCAGGGCGGACACTGTCCTCTGGGAACCTGAGCTGTGCTCAGGGTGGGAACTCAGCAAGTCTGGAGTCAACTGCAGTCTCAGTTTATTGTTCCTTGATGGAATTCAAGACTGTGGGCCAGCACAGCCATCCGGGAGGCCTGGCTCCAGCTGAGCAGGGTTGCCAGCTTGGCTCCCCCTGAAGGACAGGGCATAGTGAGGCTGAGATTGGTCCAAGAGCTGGCCTAAGCCTGGCTGCTCACCTGGGGCCAGTGAGCAAGACAACTCCTCCTCCTGACACAGGGCAGAGGCTTCCAGGCTGGAGTCTCCCTCTGGCAGCCCGTCTTGGGGGTGCTGCTGACCTCACCCTCTGGACCACATTCAGAGGCCCCGGTGTCCATTCTGGAGGAATCAACCCCAGTTTGCAGCTGGTCTTTGTAGACACACCCCCTGCTGAGGATGAGAGGTCCGCTTGGATGTTGGTTTGCGGCAGGAAATGGGCTCTGTTCCCTCTAACTTAAACAGTGTTTTGCTCTTTTTATTCCAGTCATGTTCGAGGCCAGGCTGTGCCTGCCTGTCCAAGTCTGCTCTCCTGAGCACACTGAGTAGGGGACTTGGGTGCCCCCAATGGGGAGGACCAGGGGAGGCTGTATACCCCTTTCTCTGTCACCCACTGAACAGAGGTGCTGAAGCCCTGGGACCCCATGGGAGAGAACATGCCTCCTCTGAATGAGATGGGAGGCAGACCCTTTGGGAGGGTGATCAGAGGGTGTCATGAAGGCCATAGGGCCAAGGGACATGTGGCTTTGGGCCTGGGGAGTGGACCTAGGTGTCCATGTGGTTCTTGTGGCTGCCCTGTGGAGATTTCAGGGGGCCATGAGAGAGGCTAGGCTTTGGAAGTGTCCAGGTGGAAGGTGAGGAAGGAGCAGGGCTTCTCTAACAGCCGCTATATGGGCTCAGGGCTCTTCCTGGCCTGTTTAACCCTCATGGATTGAGGTCAGGAGGGGAAGCCTCACTGTGGAAGGTGAGGGGCTTATCTAGCCCCAGCTGTCTGTCCCACCTCAGAGGCCCACAGTGTCTGGGGTGTGGGCTGCAGCAGGAAGTCCCTGAGGTGTGGGTGGAAAACCACCTGGAAAAAGTCCATTTTGTTTCCCAGGGAATTGGGTGCACCCTTCTCAGACCTTACTGGCTGACTTGTTAGCTGGGAGCCTTGCCCAGCCACCCACCACCCATTCCTGGAGCATTCCTCTTATGAATTTCTCAGGCATCTGGATCAAATAACCAGCGGACAGCACATATAAAATTAGAGATGGAACTTTCCAGAATAAGAGGCCGCCAAGATTCATTCCAGTATGATGCACATGGTGGGGACAGAGTACAGCTCATGGAGACTCACTGTGAGAAGGGAACATTGAGGCCTTATTGGCACTGGAGGCAGAGTGGGAGGGAAAAGAGGGGACCCAGGAACAAAGTAGGAAGGGGCCGGGCTTCTGTTCTGCTGGTCGGGTATGGGCAGTGTGCACTGGGTAGGAGCTGCGGGATTGCAGACTTCCACCAGCCCTCACTTAGCCCTTTACCTGCAGTCCCAAGCTTGGCTCAGCCATTGTCTCTAGTAGGTGACAGTGGGCTCTTGGGGCAGCCAGCCTCCCTCAAGCTATGTGTCCACAACCCCCACCCACCCCCGGGCAGCTGAACGTGAGGTCTACATGCTTGGGTAGCTATCTGTACCTTAGTGGCCTCCCTGCCCTCCAAGCCCAGCCAGGGGTGAATCTCAAGGGCCCACGCCCCACAGGCCACCTCACCAGTCGTCCAAGTTCTCTATTAGGACTGGCATCTCTGGAGGGTGAATGATCAGGGGCCTGGCCCTTTGGGGGATGTCCTTCTCCAGTCTTCACTGTTTCTGGAGGTGTGCCTCAGACATCCTCACAGACAACTTTCTGCAGGGCTAGGGTCTTGGTATGTACATTTAAATTTCTGTAACAACCTCATTGCCTTTCAAAAACTGTTTTCATTCATAACCTTTCATATCTCCATGCCTCCCTTTCTTCACCTAAGCAACATTAGATTTTGTTGTAAAATATTTGGCAATTTTAATTTCTATGATTAATAGGGAATTTGGATATCTTGTCATATTCATTAACTCATTTTAATGTTTTTCTGTTCTTACCTTTTACCACTTTTCTGGTTTGCTTATTGTGCTGTTTGCTTATTTCTTATTGATCTGTGGAAGTTCTTTATACATGATGAATATTAGTACTTTGTGTTTACATTGTGGATCCTTGTTTGCAGTCTGCTTCTTAACATTTAACTTTCTAATGGTGTCTTTTTTCATCACACAGAAGTTTTTAAATTTTACACAGTCAAATTTGTCAATTGTTTCCTTTGGGACTTTGGATTTTGCACTTTGC
This sequence comes from Perodicticus potto, assembly GCA_963574655.1. Lineage (NCBI taxonomy): Eukaryota > Metazoa > Chordata > Mammalia > Primates > Lorisidae > Perodicticus > Perodicticus potto. The sequence continues at coordinate 9,863 of CAUYRH010078274.1, forward strand.
CCGCCTTTCTGAGTGTGTATAAATATGGTCTTGTATTTTCTTCCAATGTTTTTATAATTATGCTTTTTCCCTTTAATCTAAGTTTATTTTAGGGCATGGGGTAAGACAGAATGGAACCATTTTTTCCACATTAAATCTTAGATATCTCAAATGCTGGAGGATGAAAATTATAGCTTAGGGGCCTGGACCATAGCTCTGGAGTTGGGCTTATTGGCTGCAGTCCACGCCTGCCAATGCCAAACCTCTCTGAGCCTCAGTTTCCTCTTCTCCAGAAGGGTGGCAGTGCAGAGTGGAAGAGCACTCTGGTTGACCCAGCCCAGTGAATGCAATACCAGGGGACCTAACAGAGCTTGACCGAGCCTTGGGGGCCCTTCACCTCCAAGCAATTCCCTGGGCCCTAGGGGGGCCCTTCCTCTTTCTTGCCACTTCTAGAAGAGAAGAGGGTGGAGATAGGAGGGCTGGGAGGGGAAGAAAATCTGTTTCTTTTCTTTTCTTTTTTTTTTTTTGAGACAGAGTCTCAAGCTGTAGCCCTGGGTAGAGTGTCGTGGTGTCACAGCTCATAACAACTTCAAACTCTTGGGCTTAAGTGATTCTCTTGCTTCAGCCTCCCAAGTAGCTGGGACTACAGGCGCCAACCACAACAACTGGCTATTTTTGTTGTTACAGTTGTCATTGTTGTTTTAGCTGGTCCAGGCTGGGTTTGAACCCTCCAGCCTTAGTGTATGTGGCCAGCACCCTACCCACTGAGCTATGGGAGCCATTGAAAACCTGTTTCTTAAAGCTTAAAGGTGCCTTGGCCAGAGTGGGACCAACACCTATGCTCAGCTGCTGCTTCTGGCCTGTTTGGTGGCCTCAGAACAGAGACAGAGCCCTAGCTGCCAAGCTCCAGTAGTGCAGTCATGCTCCACCAAACTCAACAAACCCATAGGAGGTCCCAGAAGCTGGCGGTGAAGGTTGCACTGATGCCAAGGTGGGGCACTGGGTCCAGTATAGAGATGGCAGCCCAGAGTCTCAGGCAACATTGCCCCTCCTGCCCAGGGCAAGCAGTATCTGCAAGCACTGAAAGGGCAGAAAGTTGTCCCCCTTCCCCAGAGGCCTGCACAGGGTAAGGTGGGAGGCACAGCTAGGCAGCTGCGAGCCCCTGCTCCAAGAGTCACCTTCCTAACAAGAGGACTGTTGTGGTCTGGCCATTCCATATCCCTGCCTGGCTTCTGTCCAGGTCTGTTTGGGCTGCCTCTGGCTGTCCCTGAAGCCCTGACCCTAGCAGAGGCTTCAGGATGTCCCAAGAGCCCTGGGTGGGCCTATACCCTGCTTCCACTGCTCTTCCATGCTTGGAGCCTCTCTGCAGCCTGCAGCTAGCCTAGAGCTTTGTGCCACGCAGCTGGCAAATAAGTGGTTTTTAATTTGTGTAAATAAGTGGAAGTTAAGAAAATGAGAGAAGTCATGGGGTTGGCAAAGGGTGTGGGTACTGCTGAGTGGTGAGTCCTGGGATGGGGCCTATGTGTTCCTGCAGTTGTCCTCTCAGGTAGGCCAAACCATTTGCACCCTGGGCTAGTGCTTGTCTGAAAGGGGACTGTCTGTGTCCTCAAGAGACCCTCACTTAAGGACGGTACCTGGACACCCATGGGCAAAGACACTGACCCCTTGCCACCCACTGACCCCCTACCTCCACGAGACTTGGGTTGTGCTGCTTCCCCCAGTTTGAGTGGGTGTCCTGCTGCAAAGGCAGCTCAGCAAGCGGGACTACATCTTGCTCTGTGGTCACTGCCTTGGGCATTTAAAGAAACAGTGTGCTATTTCTCAAAAAGGGGGTTTTGATTCTACAGAAGTAGATAACTATTGTTTCCTCTTTTTGGAAATGAGCAGCATGAAGCCTGACTCACATTTCCAGCTTTATTAATTTTTGCAAAGCTCTGGAAGCTGAGTAGCCTCCCCAGCTGCTCTATGGTGCTCAATATTGCTGAGCTGAGCACAGTTGCAACACTTTCCTGTAAAACAGACAGAAACAGAAGTTGATGTCTTCCTCATATAAGAAATACATAAATCAGTTAAAAATAGTTCTCAGAGCGGATGTGATGATGTCGCATCTGTCACAGGAAACACATGAATCAGACTCATCCTTGGTTATGGGAAAGTGGAGATGGCTGATGGTCTCCAGCCCCTCCTGGGTAGCTTGGGTTAGGCGGGCCCCTCTGGCTTCACCCTGCTGGCAAAAGCTATACAGGAGGGACCACTAAAACCATGCTGGCTTTGCTTCTGGGTATGTTCTTCATTGCTGAGGATTTGGACCTACTTATCCACCAGAGGAGCTGGCCTATGGGATACCAGCTATGCATGGGCCTCTACTTGTTGACCGGCTCAGAGTTGATTGCTCAGGGGGAAGGGGACAGTTTGTCTGTGGGCCAGTTGTTCACCTTCATCCTGGTGGGGAAGTTGTGGGCGCCGCCCAGAGAGCTTGGGCATAGCATAGCCTCTGTCTCACTTATGAAGAAGCAAGACCTATGTGGTCACTGGGTGTTGAAACAGAAACTTCACACCCACCCCATGCAGTCACCCAAGACCCAGGGTGTGAGCTATGGGGCCCTTGCTGACTCAGCAGAGTGGGTACTAAGGCCACTCCTTGGGGACTGGGCAGTGGTATAGAGCCTCTGGGCATCCCTCAGTCACCACAGGGAAGGGTACTTAGTTCCAGAGACTTCATCAGGTCAGGGGGAAAGTGGATTAAAGGATGGAGGTCCACTGACTGTGGGGTTTGAGGCTGGGGATGTGAGTTAGCACATGCGTTTTCATAGAGCCTGAAGGACCATTAGTGCTACCTGAACCCAAGGTTTCTATTTCTAGGGTGGAGAGCAAGGAGGAGCTCAAGCAGCCCAAGCCAGTCAGCTGTAGAGCCAGGAGGTAAAGTCTACCTTTAACATAAAGCTCAAGAAAAACTCAGAGGTTGGGAGTGGGGGCACACACCTGCAGTCCCAGAACTCTGGGAGGCCGAGGCGGGAGGATCACTGGAAAAGAAAAAGAGAAACTTAGCTCAGAATCAACTATAGTATCGAGAGCACATGGTTTCCAAGGGGACATATATGGCCAGGTCAGAAGTACAGAGGAGACCCCATCCACTGGTGTTTACCTGGGCTGGCCCTCCTCCCTGCCCAGTGGCCTCTCAAGGCTGCTTGGGAGCTCCAGGGGAGCAGCAGGGAGCTGAGCTGGGCAGGGAAGGTGCCCTCTCCAGGAACCCCCCCAAGAAAAACCTGTGGGGACCTCTTAGAAGCTCAAAAACAATTTTCTTTCCATATATTGTGGCCAATAAATGTTCTTTTCCCTAGTTTCAATATTCTCATAGGTTCCTAGAAGCTCTTGGAACTCCCATACCCTTAGCTTTAGGGTCTAATGGCTAAAGGAGCTTCCTGGTGGAGGGGCCTTGACCACTCAGCCTGGCCTGAAATGGGCAGTAGATAGTCTTCTCACCTGGAGAACCCACTCAGCCAGGAGAGTCTGGTCCAGCCCAGGTGCACATAGCACATGACACCTGTACACATCCCCACATGTGTGTATGTACACATCCACATGCACATGCTAGCACATCCATGAGTGCACACATATGCACATACATGCACACATCTGTGTTCACACACACACATGCACATGCACAGTGCACACACTCAAATCCACACACATGGGTTAAGGAGGGGAGTGTCCATTCTTCACAGCCTCACAGCCCTTCTCCCCTGGCCTTGGGACCCAGCAGGTGAGCGCTGGTTTTTGGCCACATGAGTGAACTCAACCCCTCTGTGAGCAGGCCTTGGTCTGTGTGCAGAGGGCAGAGCCAGTGTGATTGGGGCCAGAGGGTGGGTTCAGAGGGGTGTGGACTTGCTGATGGCTCCCAAGTTCCTCTCTGCATACACACATTTCCTCACAGGCTATGGAGTGGGCATTGCTTTTCCCATTGCTGAGGGAAGAAACAGAGATTTTCCAAGATGTGGAGTTACAGTCCGAGTATCCCTGGGAGGAGGTGATGGCTCTGCTGTCCACCATGCTGCTACATGGGCACCACATTACAGATGAAGAAGCAGGTGCTGACAGGTGGGGTCTCCTGCCAATGACTGCAGAAGGGACGGAGAGGGCACAGATGCTGTTAACACAGGACAGGCCCAGCCAGGACAGACTGGGCACTGCTCCCACTGCCTGAGCATCACTAAGTGTAGCCTCCCCACCATGTGCCTGGGCTCCTGGCCAAGCTGTAAGGCTAGGGAAGCCATGAATGTCAGGGTAGCTGAAGTGGGCAGGCAAGGCCAGAGGCTGCAGTCGTGACTGTGACTGCCCTATCCTCATGCCTCCAGAAGCCATAACTTCACAGCAGACCAGTTTTCCTGTTGGAAGAGACTGTCTCTGAGTAATATAGGCAGGCTCCAAGCCTCCATACCCCCCCAGGGGAGAGGCACCATGCTGTCTCCCCCATTTCTCACCAGGGACAGGGCCTACAAGGTCTCACCCCCATGTCCTAGAAGAATGCAGAGACAGTCTCTCCTCCCTCCATTCTCCATGCCCCTTGGTCACACTTCTAGCACCTTCTCACAGGGGACAGCACCTGGAGCCTGCAGAGGTGACCCTTAGGACAGTCTGGTCTCTGCCTGAAGTGGCTGCAGCTCTAAAGGGTCCCTTAAGGGTCCCAAGGTTGGCCCACAGGTGCATATGACCTTAGGCTCTGTCACCAACTGGGCCATGCAGGCTGTGCATGAATCTCTTCCTGTAATGGGGCCTAGATTAGGCCTGAGCATGGAATGACTACTGGTCAAGAAAGAGGGCTTCGCTCTGGCTAGCAGCAGATCAAGGTGGGAACAAGGGGTAAGCTTGGGCTCATGCAGGGCAGCCTTGTGAGGAGTACCCTCTGCCTCTGATGCTGTTAGCAGATCCCCGTACAGCCCAAGGGGTCCTCCTTAGCAGAAGTCAGTGTCTGTGGGCGAGAGGTCCTGCAGACATTCCCAGGCACTCGCCAACCTGGAATAACCCAGACAAAGGGGTGCTGTCCCCTCTGTAACAACTGGGCGCAATGCTCTCAAGGGGAGACCTGCCAAGCAAGCTGAGGCCTCCCTCTGTACTTACAGCAGGATGCAGAGCGAGTGCCCTGCCCTGAGAGGCACCGGAGGCTCTATGGCTGCCACTTCTCATTGTCTGGCTAAGGGGGACAGGCAGTGGCCCGACTCAGCTGCCACCAGCACTTGCCTCCTCCTGACCACCTACTGGGGCCTTTGTGGGCTTGGCTCTGAGGTGCTGGGGTATCCCCAGGGGGTGGACAAGCTGAGGCCCCAGGTCCTTCTCTCATCCCATCCCAGGCGAGGCTGCCAAGGAACAGACCCAGCTCTTGGGCATAGGGGAAAAGTAGCAGCGTGGCTTGCTCTGAGGGCTGGCCGGGTGGGGTGCAGCCTGGAGTCTTCTGGGGCTGAGTCACGCTCTGGCTCAGGAAGCCCAACCACATGACTTCCAAACTGATGCAATTTGGACTTTCTGCTGAGTGTGAGCTGTTACTATTGCTCCTGAAGTGAGAGAGAGCTCAGGGCTTCCCTGCATACCCCATTCAAGGACAATTAGCCTCCAGGGTCACCAGGGATGGTGTGCAGGGTCTTGGAGGGGAGAAGTCATAAGGAAGGGAAGAGTTGAGAGAAATAAGGGTGGGGAAAGCAATCACAATCCCTGGCCAGTCCATCATCTGGACAAGCCTGGGGTCTCCTCTCTGCCAGGAAAGGACCCTCACACCCTCTACCCTGTGCAAGGTCTAGTCTTACTCCTGGAACCTCCCCAGAAACTTTGCTGCACATGCCATCATTTCATACAGCACATGTGAGACCCAGATCCATGGGAGGGCCCCATAGGAAGCAAGTGTCGCATGAGTGACTCCTTTTCCCTTTCTAAGGGAACTGCTAATGGGGAGGAGCCCACTCTGGCTGGGATTCTGGGCAAGCAGGTTAGCTCCTGCCTACTTCTGAGATGGGTGAGTTCCTGCTCCTTGTGCGGAGCCAGCTTGCTCTCCAGGAAACACCACAGGGGCCTGCGCTCTGTCCTGTGTCCTGTCTTCTCACAGGCTGTTGCAAGGACCTGGGCCTCCTGCCTGGGTAGGGTGAAAGTGAGGAATGAATGAGAAAGAGGAAGGAAGGGTCTGTGCTGCTGCTGCTCTGGCCCTTCCATGTTGATGACGATTCTTGTTGAGAAGAAAATCAGAGTGGAGACCCTCCACATCACTCAGGGAGGTGAGTCCAGAGCTGCATGTATGAGACAAAGCTGAGTAGCAGGACCAGGCCATGAAAGACTGGCATGGGCCAGACACCTTTACCTGAAGGCCCCAGGGTTCCTTGAGCAGGGGAGCTGGCACAGAACCATGTGGACACATTTGTGAGAAAACTTGTCTGAATATCAAAGAACTGGGAAGAGAGGAAGCTGTGGGCTCACAGAAACACCGGAACACACACACACATTTAGGTCACACATGGAACACACCCCCAGAGATACCCTCAGGCACTCATACTCAATGTGCCACGTCATACATGAATTCTCACACACACAGAGAACACACTGCACACACACATGCTTCCACTGCACAGACCCCTGCTGGTGGATGGGCTAGAGACTGAGTGCTCAGGCAGACCTGGGGCCACGGGGTGATGGAGTCCAGAGTCAAAGGGGTTTGTCCACATGGCCCCAGTTGGGGTGGCCTCCTGCTGTAGTGCTTGGCAGCTGTGGGTGTCTGGGCCTCTGCTCCAGCCTGAGCCTTGCTGCCTCCTCCATGGCACAGGCACCCAAGGGAGCCTCCTCCATGGCACAGGCACCCAGGGGACCCAGGTGGGGACCACACCTGGGGCATCAGTCCTGAATGTGCATGAAGGAGTGGGTGGGTGGGTGGGTAGTAGAGGGTGGGCCCGACCTCTGGCCTGTGGCCTCCTTACCTGCACCCTGTGATTGCCACAGCCCTGCCTGCACTAGGCAGCTTGACCCCTGGCCTCGGCCCGGCTGCCTAGCCAGTAGGAAAGGCCACAGGGAGTGAGGATCCCATGGGGAGAAAACCCAGGCAGCCGCCCCTTGAGCATTCCTGCAGCGCCACCTGCTGGCCATAGGAAGTCTTGTGTGCACTGGGTACCAGGCCTGGGTGGCTTCGCAGACCCTGGGCTCCTGCCTCCCCTTAGCCAGACATCTCCCCTTCGCTCCTCCTGTCTCTGTGTAGCCCCAGGACCTGTTGACACCAGTCCACTGCATGTAAACCTCCTGGGTGGCACAGCAAGACTCTAGGGGCCAGACCAGGCCTCTGATTTCTAGAGGGCAGGGCAAAGGTTCAGCCCCAGGTGAAGTCTTAGAGGTGGCAAGCAGAAGGATTGGCACTGGCCTGGAGACCACCTGCTGCCCTCCACTCTGGAACACTTCACCTTGACAAAGCTGGGTTCTGGAGAGGCAAAATTTCCACCCCAGGTGTCAGGGGCAGGCCAGCTGGTCTCACGGGGCACCCCAGGAGCACCAAGGAAGGCATGGTGACCTGAACTCCAAATCCAAAGGGTAACCTTTGACAGGACCTCTGAGACAGGTACCAGGTTGCAGGTGTCAGGGTGGCATCCTTTTGTGTGGAAAACAGACACATGGGAAGCCTGCTATGAAAGGCGTGGCTTGCAGGGTAGGTCACACATGGCTGCTGCCTTCTCCCCACACTGTACAGTTCCCCTGCCTGAAACCCTTCCCCATCCATCCCCTTCTCAGCCCCACCAGCTCCTCCAAAACTGGGGACACTCCTGCTGGGACTTCCTAGGCTCTTTAGGGGCTCTGTGCAATTCTCTATAAGACCCGCCTATTGCTGAGAACAAGTGTGAGAGTGTAAGTTTACCCAGGAGAGTGATAGGAAGTGTTGAGCAGGTATCTAGGACACTCAGATTCAACTTGTTATATTGTCCAGTTGTTTCCACTTATTCCTTCTCCCAGCTAGTTTCTCAGCCCAGCTCCAGGGAGAGGTTTTCCCCTTACCTGAGATCCTGTTGCTGATATTTGCCATGTGACCTTCTCCTGCTGCATTGAGACCCGCTGTCAACCACCTTGTGCTGAGTCTCCTCTGGCCAGACATTAGGGAAGGCAACAACATGCCTCACCCCCATCATTCATATTTTGGCTCTAAGAGCACTTTTGGAAACAATCTGCTTTATAGACAAAGAGAGTGAGGCCCCTGGATCAGGTAAGACACAGTCTCTATTTGACATAATTCCTTTGTCTCTTTTCCCCCAGCTCTGACCCTGGGCAGCTCCAACAATGGGAGCTGCATCCTCCTGTTGAGGTAGCCACTACCACCCCCAGTAGGCCTCAGCAGCCTCTGTTGAGGTGCCCTGTGCAAGGCTGCCTGTGGGGGTTGGTGCAGGGAAACCTGGCTTCAGTTCCCTCCTTCTGTGAAGTCTCTGAGTCAGCAGCAGGTGGTTCTTCCAAGGGAACTTGCACAGATGGCCTGGAGGACCCTCCCCACCTCTGATGGAGAGAGGCAGGAGAGCCAATAACGTTCCTTTTATTTCTCTGACTTGTGATTTTTCTACCAAAAAGTTTGCATTTTCTTTACTCTCCATAGAGAGCCCTGGAGGGCAAGAGTTTTAACCGGCAAAAATCAACTGAAACCATCCTAGGTAGGTCAGAGGTGGACGCCTCCCTGGGCAAGCCCAGAGCCCACAGCAGTGCCAAGTCCTTCACCTACCTCAGCACAGCCCAAAGTGGAACCTGGCTCAGACTGTGTGTTGCAAACACATGCTCAGGGCACAGGGCCAATGCTTGAGCTGGGTCTTGGTGTGTGTCCTGATGTGGGCACAGGAACAAGCTTGGCCACCAGTCAAGCTCATGAGGTAGTTTTGTGGGGAACAAATTTGGATTTTTTTTTTCTGGTAAAGTCATATATTATTAATTTAAATTTTTAATTTGTATCTTGAGTTAGCATTCAGTAAGATTGTTGATTTTTTGATGTGCAGTTCTATGAATTTATTCATATACAATCCATACACATCCACAGATTCCTATAACAACATTATGGGTATGCTCTCCCCCCACCAATCCAGCAGCTATTTGTCTTTTGCAAAATAAAATCATGCAGTATGTAGCATCGGGGCTTGGCTCCTGCCATCAGTGTGGTGAGACCCATCAAAGCTGTGTGTGTCAGCAACCCCATCCTCTTCACTGCTGGGCAGGGCTCTAGTGTGCTGATGACCACAGTTTGTTTATCGACCTTCTCAACTGCAGGGTATTTGGATTGTTTGCATTTTGGGGCAATTGTTGAATAGAGTTGTTTGTACCTCTGTGGGTAGGTTTATGTGTTGACTCATATGATAAATGTATGTTGTATAAGAAAATGCTGAACTATTTGGGAGGTGGCCCTACCCTTGGGCCCCTCCTAACCATGAGTGAGAGTGCCTGCTGCTCTGTGTTCTTGCCTCAATATTTTCCACGACTTCGTCCCAGCCATCTAGGTGTGTATAAAATGGGGTCGCATCATGTTTTTAATTTGTATTTCCTTGATGGCTAATGCAAACATCTTTTTATGGGCTTATTTGCTATGTATGTACCTTTTTCTTTGGTAAAGTACCTGTTAAATTCCTTTCCAATTTTTTTTATTGTTAGGTAGATTTTGGTAGTTCTTATACATTTTGGATATAGGTCCTTTGTCAGATTTTTGATTTGCAAATAGTTTTTCTTAATCTATGTCTTATGTTTTTATCCTCTTAACAGTGACCTTTTGCAGAGCTAAAGTTTTTAATTTTGATGACATCCAATTTATCACTTCTTTCTTTTATGAATTGTGCTTGTGATGTCATATCTTGGTACTTGAGGCCTGACCCCAGTCCATGAAGATTTTCTCTATGTTTTCTTCTAAAAGTTTTATAGTTTTCTATTTAAACTTATGATTTGTTCTAAGCTAATTATTATGTAAGGTGTGATGTTTGGATCAAGCCTAATTCTTTTTGCTTATTCCTGTCCAATTGTTCCAATGTCATTTATAAACACAGACATTTAGTTAGGGGATTCCTTTTCTTAAAATTCCCAAATGCCTTTCCATTTCCCTTAGACAAAAGTCCTTTCCAGCAGGGTTAGGTTCCCACTTCTCTCTGAGCTCCTCCACACAGCTCCTCAATGCCAGCCCCTTTTTCCCAGCTCTTTTCCCCGCTCAACCTTAATGTCCCCCCAACCCCCACCAAGAGGTCCAGGGCCCTGTCCACTGATCAGAGCTTAACTGTAAGGTGAAACAGAAAGCAGTGGGCCAGGCAAAGTCAGGCTCAGGTCTGATGCATGCTTTAGGCAGGTCATTTTTGCTGCAGTCAGTGGCCTGGAATGACAAGGAGGAAGGGTGGGAGTGAGGGGCAAGTTCATTTGTGCAGGTGAGGAGGATGAGGGCACAGGACAGAATGAGGAGAGACATGAAGGGTAGCACTTAGCAGACTGGGCCCAATATTGGGATGACCGGAATTGGGTGGATGTAGTTGATAGACCCTCTGCCTGTGGACTGTCACTGCCACAGTGAGGAAACTTCTGCTTGGGGACAGCAGAAACCAGAGTGCTACTGACGAGGAAGCTGAAATGAGACAGGAGAAGCAGAAAGGACAGCAGAAAGGAGAATGGAGCAGATGGTGCAATGGGGAAGGCGGGGGCAAGTGCTCACTGCCTGTACTACGCTGGGCCAGTCAGCCCAGAGTGAGCTCTGTCTGCTTGTTGTCCCCTGAGATGGGGCTGGTACATGCCCACTGCACTGGGCAGCATAAGGGAGCACAGTGTGTGCTCAGCCCAGCTGAGTCAGCAGTTCTCCCACCTCAAGGACTGCCCAGGTGAGTGGGCGCAGGTGAGGTGTACGACCAGGGAGAGGACAGTGGAGGACCTGGCCAAGGTGAGTTCTGGGGGCAGGGCAGCCTACCCTGAGGGAGGCTGTGTGGCCCAGCACTGACCTTGGAGGAACTTCTTTCCTTCCCAGATGCAGGTGCTCTGCCTGGACACATGCAGCCACACCTGGAGACTGTTTTAAGCTAGTGAACTGGGCTGTGTGCTCCCAGGACTGATTGCCATGGTTTCTGGGCTCCAATAAACTGTTTTTCAATTCAGTGTTGAGTAGTGAATGAGAGGTATCACTTCAGACAGTAAACACCCTCCCTGGGTCTCTGTTGTGCAGAAACACCCATCATCCCAGCCAGGAGATCATTCAGATGGGAGGATCAGCATTGCTTATAAGGTCCAGAAATACAGTTAAAAACCCACCCAGACACTTCTGCAAACCACACAATTCCTGTATCTATAGTTAAATTAAAAAACCTGAAACTGAGTAAACACCAGCAAGTGATAGGAAAAAACCTCCATTCAGTTTGGTTGCGGCAGGTAAAGGGAGAGGAGGTGGATGGAGAGGGATGGCTCTAGCAGGAGGCAGAGAGGTTGACTTGTGGAGACCCTGCCTGTGAGGCTGCTGCCCTCTGTCAAGGGGACACAGGCCCCGTGGGAAGTCGGGCCAGTGGTGCATCCTGAGGGACACAGGCCTCTTCCTGTTAGGGCCCTGCCTAGGATGCTGCTCCCCTATCTCTGGGGACTGGGACCTTCCCCTTTTGCTTGGCTGTGCCTGTTCCTGCTTGTCCAGCAGCAGCTCCACAAGGCCACTTCTGGATGCCCCAGGTGCTCTGTGCTCCTAAGGAGGGGGAAGGCTAACCTTGGGATTCACACCTTGGCAGCCTGGCCCTGCCCGGTCTCATCTCCCCAGCCATGTGGCCATGAGGGTCTCCTTCCACTGTGCCCCTGTGTCCTGTCTCCCCAGCCTATGCCCACTTGGAAGGCCCATGTACCACTGTATTTTATTTTTTTGTGGAAAGACACATTATTGGGGCAGAAAACAGATAAGTCTGCTTGGTTGAATAAAGGGAGGGGGATTTGCTACGAGGTATCTGAGCTGGGAACATATCCAGTGTGGTTCTGATCAGAGGAGCATGATATATGTTGGACAAAGAGGAACTGGACAGCCCAAAGAACCCCCTCAGTTGCGCCAACCAAAAGGGCAGTGGTGACAGCCACAGAGGCAAGAAGACCAAAAGTCACATCTACTGTTGGGATGTGGGGTTGCCCTGGAAGGTCAGATGGATACAGGAATACAAGTACATTCGGTGGCAGGACACAGTCTCATCGAAAGTTGGGCAGAAAGGAGCTGGCCTAGGTAACTTTGGAAAACAATGTTTTGATTGGAACTGGAAAGAAAAACTGACTCTACGTAAACACTCAACTCCAGGTGGTAAATTTATTTCCTATGGTGGTATGGGTTGGTCATTCTGAAACTCCTTGTATGTATTGTAGGATTTCACAAATAAGTCGACATACTTTAAGGGATGAGAATAGGTTTCTCTTGTTTGGTTCAGAAAGTCCCAGATATGCCAGGTGAGATGGCCAGAACAAACCCCGTGGTGTTGATTATCATGAGGTACATCGATACAAACTTATGTTTGCATGACATATGCACATAGATAGGTTAATCACACACACAGACACAGATGTGTCCTGACTTTTTCCTCTGAGAGGCCTGGAGGCAGGTGATGCCCTGGTGGCACTGGGTGAACTCCATGCCCAGATGTCATTTCCATAAAGGGAGCCAGGACTCCTTAGAAAATGGATCATACTTGGGTTGAGGCAAAGGAAATGCAAGATAAGCCTGGAGCATACTATAGTCCCAGAAAATCAGGAAATGCTCAAACACACACACACAAGATGTGGGTGTTTAAAAAGAGCAGGAGCCAAAAGAAAGCACTTCCAATGGCCACACCCAGAGCAGTTAGAGCCCATGAAATTGGGTTATTACCCAACTGACAAAATAAATACCCACGAATTCATACTGATATAAAGAATGATTGAATAAATTGAAACTAGGGGAAGGGACAAGCTTTTCTTACATGTGAATTCCAAAGAAGTGTAGAATCATGATGAAATAGAAAATCACCATCAGATCCCACAGTGATAATGCTGCAGGCAAGACCTACAGAAGAACGCTGAAATCACTTTGCAACACTTTAAAGAAGAGGATAGTACATTCTCGAAGTGTCTCTGCCAAATATTCACCCCTTGTTGTGTTGTTTTTTTTTTTTTTTTTTTTTTGCAGTTTTTGGCCTGGGCTGGGCTTGAACTCCTTTGAGCCACAGGTGATGCCCCGTTGTGGTGTTTTAACAAATGTGTCCAAATCCTTTGATGCTCCTTTTCTTGGAGTTGGAATTCAGACTGGACTTGATGACTTGCTTCTCCCAGCAAAACAAGAGAGAGGAAAGCAGTTGCTGTACTGTGGGGAAATCTGGCTGACCCTCACGCCCCAGCCCAGTGGTCAAGGTTGAGATGCCCAGTGATGAGGGGTAAGGACTCCTGGGCCCTGACAGGACATGAGGAGAAGGGCACTTTGCCTCTGTGGTGCTCTTCCCCAAATCCACAGCCCCAATCTAGTCTGAGAAAATGTTACAAGGACCCCAGTTGAGGGGCCTCCTGCAAAATGTTCAAAAAGTACTCTGCAAAGCTGCTACGGCTGTAAACTGAGACGAGTCGCAGGTGAAAGACCGGCTCCTCGAGCCGGCATTCCGTTGGTAGGACTGTGCTGGTGTCAGGACCTTGGTCTCTGCGGCCCATCATCATGTGCCGATGCTGACGTGCTGAAGGGCCTACAGAAACCTGTGGGGCTGTCTTCACAACTCTTCTGCACATCTTTTTTTTCCCCCAAAAATAAAAGCCTGCATCACCTCCATGGCTGGAAGGAGATTCAGGCTCCAGCATAGGGATTCAGGTGCAGCAGCCCCTGGGAGGAGCTGCCTCTGCTCTGTATCTTCATGCTCAGAGTAGTCTCCCAAATGGCCTTCCTGGTGAAAGTCCTTGTTGTGCCTGCTATCACACAGGGCCACAGTCTCTCACTGTAATTCTTGGGACCAGAAGCATTTTGGAATTCAGAATATTTCTTAAGTTCAGAGAAGAGAGGGCTGGCTGTCAGGCAGCCTGGATGTCTGCTGCTGCATGTTGGCTATAGAGGGGCCTGCATCCCTGGGTCAGTTCTTTGCTCCCATCTACTATGCCTTTCTTCAGTATGTACTTTTCAAATCATTCTCAGTGACCCTCACGAGAATCCTGCTTTTTCAGGAACTTACCTGAGGCCCAGAAGGGGGTCCTGGGAGCCATCACTGTGGCAGGGTCACCAGGTAATCCACGTGGTGATGTGTTTTTGGTCCTGTTTCAATCAAACCTCCTGGGTGAGATACACTGGGATACTAGGAAGTCTTGCAGGAGGTCTGCCCCTCCTGGGGCTTTATCAGCAACACGTGAGAGGTGAATTCACACAAAATGAGGGGGCAGCCAGGGTGTCTAGGGGATACAGCACTGTATGTCCACGATTGGTCCATATGCATCAGCCCCTGAACCCCTACCTGTTCCCAGACAAAGGAGCTGAAGCTCTGTGAGGTTAGGTCAAAGTGAACACCAGTGCTGGGTTTCAGCCCACATCTGACTGATGCTTCTCCAGCATCCACTGCACTGGCCTGGTCAGTTGTGAGGTGGACAGAGCAATGGTTGAGGTGGGGATGCCAAGTTCCCCCAGCTACAAAGGCACTGGGATGGCACAGGAGCCAATCACTATCCTGAAAGAAATGGTCCCAAATGCCATAACCCAAAATACTGAAATCCCCAAATTATAATTCTGCCAAAACAACTTAAACATTATTTCAAAGGTATTTATTTACTTTTTTTTTTGTTGTTATTGCAGTTTTTGGCCGGGGCTGGGTTTGAACCCACCACCTCTGGCATGTGGGGCCTGCGTCCTACTCACTGAGCCACAGATGCCACCCTTTATTTACATTTTTAAAGATTTATTTGGGAAACATACAAAGACACTAGGAAACCCCTCATAGGCCACTTTACACAGTAAAATGAGCAGTAATAATATATATTTGTGCGTAAACACTCAGGTACACTAATGATAATCACATGGGACAAACAGTTATGAACAGACTAACTGTATTTGTAAAGAAATAGGCAAAAAGGAAATGTGTAAGTGCATATCTTGCTGTTTATGTGATCTCTGCTATAACTTAGACATGTGTGTGCAAGTATGTGTACATACGTAGGTGTGTGCTAACTGCAGAGAAATGAGCAGTACCCAGAGGGGCCACTGTCCTTTCCCTCCTGGATACTAATTTCAGGCACTTTTGCTTATGAGGTGCTTTATCATTACTTGCTTGGGAGAAGCTCTGAGGCCTGGGACAGCCTTATCCTCTTTGTGGCCAGCTGAGCTACTTGGGGTGGGTGAAGAGCCTGCTGGCCACAAAGCCCCATCTGTCTCCTTCATTCTCACTGCAGTGTTAGACCAGCTGCCCACCTGCTCTTCATTTGCTGCCAGGACTAGACCTGTGGCTAGCGTGGAGAGCCAGGTGCTCTGTCTCCACAGCCTGCAGGATTCAACCTTCCCTGGGTTGCCCACAGTGTGGCAAGGCTGGGCCTCGTAAGCCTGGGAACGTGCACCTTTCTCATCTCCCTTCCTAAAGGTGGTTTCCTTTGTGTGCTCTCTTTCTGAACGGTTAAACCACACTCTGAATAGAAAACCATTTTAAGAACTGCTCTATACCTATGTCTGATGAGGTCCCCTTGAGGCCATCTATAGTTCCTAGTGGACAGGGGTGTTCAGCCCCTGAGCTGCACCCTTAAGTGCACAGTGCAGACTACAGCCCATCCCTTATCAGTGCATAAAACATTTTATTCATGTATTTATTCCACAAATACATTTCAGGAGACCACTAGAGGAATCCTGACCTTAAAATCTAAGTTCTTCTTTCTTTTTTTATTTTTCATTGATGAATAATAGATGGACATAGTTTTGTATACATATGACAGTTTGATATATTCATATAATTTATAAGCATCAAATCAGTGTACTTGGGCTATCCACTACCTTAAATATTTGTCTTTTCTTGATGCTAGAACCATTCAAATTCTTCTCTTTTATCTGTCTTGAAATATACAATAGATTAATAGAATATTGTAAACCATAGTCACCCTACTGATCTAGGTTTTGTTTCTTCTACCAAACCATATATTGATACCCATTAGTCAACTTCTCTATATTCCTCCTTTCCCAGCCCCTGGGAACCACCAATCTACTCTACTTTCATGAGATTCTCTATTTTAATCCCCACATATGAGTGTTTTTCTGTGTTTACCTTATTTCACTGAACATAATGACCTCCACTTCATATATGTTGCTGCAAATCACAGGATTTCACTCTTATATGGATGAATAATATTCCATCATGTATATGATACACATTTTCTTTATCCATTCACATCTTCATGGACACTGAAGTTTATTCCATATTTTTTGCTTTTGTGAACAGTGCTGCAACAAACATGGCAATGCAGATAATCCCTTGATTTTATATATATATATATATATATATATATATATATATATATACACACACACACACCCAGCAGTAGGATCGCTGGGTCATGTGGTAGTTCTCTTTTCATTCCCACCAACATTGCATGAGTGTCTTTTTCTTTTTCTTTTCATCCTCATTATTTTGTTTCTAATAAAAGTCATTTTGGGTGGCTCCTGTGGCTTAAAGGAGTAGGGCGCTGGCCCCATATGCTGGAGGTGGTGGGTTCAAACCGGTCCCAGCCAAAAAAAACTCCCCCCCAAAAAATGTCATTTTAACTGGGGTGAGATGGTATCTCATTGGAGTTTTTTGTTTATTTGTTGCACTTTGTCATCTAGGCTAGAATGCAGCAGCAACATCACAGCTCACTGCAACTTTAAACTCCTGGGCTCAAGCAATCCTCTTACCTCAGCCTCCCTAGTAGCTGCAGGCATGTATCACCCTGTCTGAATATTTTTTTATTTTTTTTTTTAGGGACAAGGTCTTGCTATGTTGCCTAGACGGGTCTCAAACTCCTGACCTCAAGTGATCCTCCCATCTTGGCCTCCCAAGTGGTAGATTACAGGCACTGCGTCCAGCTGGTAGTTTTGATTTTAATTCCTCTGATGATTAGTGATGTTGAGCATTTTTCATATACCTGTTGGTCATTTGTATATTTTCTTTTTATTGAATCATTTGTTTTATTCTTATTGAGTTGATTGAGCTCATTATATTTTCTGGTTATTAATTCCTTGTCAGATCAGTGGTTTGAAAATATTTTCTCCCATTCTGTGGGCTGTCTCTTCCCTTTGTTGATTGTTTCCTTAGCTGTGCAGAAGCTTTTTACCTTGATATAATACCATTTGTCTATTTTTGCTTTGTTTGTGCTTTTGAAGTCCTTCACAAAATATCTTTGTCCAGAGCAATGTTCTGGATCATTTTCCCAATGTTTTCTTCTAGTCATTTCATAGTTCCAGATCTTAAATTTAAGTTTTTAATCCATTTTTACCTGTGTGTGGTGAGAGATAGGGGTCTAATTTCCTTCTCCTTTTGATGATTATCCAGTTTTCTCCAAATCATTTATTGAAAAGACTGTCCTTTCCTCATTGTATGTTCTTGATGCCTTTTTTGAAAATGAGTTGGCTTTAAATGCATGGATTTGTATGTGAATTCTCTATTCTGTTCCATTTGGTGTATGTGTCTGTTTTTATGACAGTACTATGTTGATTTGGTTACTATAGCTTGTAGTAACTTTTGAAGTCAGGTAGTGTGATGTCCCCAGCTAAGTCATTATTTTTTATGGGAAAATTATAGCCGGAACAGTTTTTTGTTATCCTTTTACTTCTACATAACTCAGGGCTTTCCACTATTCAGTTGTTTAGGTCACTAGAATTTGGTATTCATAATCCCAAAAGTACCATTCTTAGCATTTGCTACTCCTATTTCATACCTTTCCAGGAATTCCAGCTGTCACATGTACCTTTTGGATGTTCAGGGTGCCCATAGTGTCAGGAAGGAGCTTTAACACTACTAGGTTTTGGGGATTGGTTGGCGACTGCCGCTATTCTTGCTTTGCAAGTACAAATTAAAATTAGTTTCTTCATCCTCAGCTGTAGGACCTTTTTTATTTACCTGCATTGTTAAGAATACATCTTTTTATCACTGGTAATTACGCCTGGAGTTTTTAATAACTAGATTCTACAGGTCCAATATGTATATATATCATTATTCTAAACGTAGATATATTTGCAGTTCACCAAAAATTTGCTTGTAGAGTGATTATTTTTTGTTTGTTTTCTTCTTTTCCTTTTATTTTTTAATTTCAGGTTAATGTGAGATACAAACAACTAGGTTGCAATATTTGCATTTGTTAGGTAGAATCCTTCTTGTAGTCGTGTCCTGCACCCAAAAGGACACATTGCGCCATCAAGAGGGAGCGCACCAATCCTCTCCCCTCCTCACCCCTCTCCCTCCCTTATTCCCTCTCCCCTTGAATTGAGTTTTTCTCTTATGTGGGCATGTATTACATTGTCTACTGGCTTCATATTAGTATTGTGTACATTAGATATTTGCTTTTCCATTTTTTGTGATACTAAGAAGAATGTGTTTCAACTCCATCTAGGTTAATAAAAAAGATGTAAAATCTTCATCATTTTATGACTGAGTGCATTCCATGGTATATGTATATACCAAGTTTGTTAATCCATTCCATGGGCATTTAGGTTGTTTCCAGATCTTGGTGATTGTAATTTTTTTTCCCTTTTTATTTTTTTCATTTTATATTTTTACTATTGGGGAACCATTGAGGGTACAAAGAACCGGGTTACACTGCTTAATTTTGTTAGGTAAAGTTCCTCTTATAATTGTGTTCCACCCTCAAGAGGTGTGTCACACACTGTGAACTCCACTTCCCTGTCTTCACTCTCCTCTTCTCTCACCCTCCACCATATATTAGCATCAATTGTCCTCATCAGAATTGAGTACATTGGATTCTTGCTTCTCCATTCTTGTGATGCTTTACTAAGAAGAATGTGTTTCAGCTCCATCCAGGTTGATAGAAATGATGTAAAGTCACCATATTTTTCAGTGGCTAAATAGTATTCCATGGTATACATATACCATAGCTTGTTAAAGCATTCCTTGATTGATAGGCATTTAGGTCGTTTCCACAATTTGGCAAATGTAAATTGAGCTGCAATAAACAGTCTAGTGCAAATGTCCTTATGATAAAATAATTTCTTTTTTCTGGATAGATGCCCAGTAATGGGATTGCATGATCAAATGGGAGGTCTAATTTGAGTTCTTTGAGGATTCTCCATACTTCCTTCCAAAAAGGTTGTATTAGTTTGCAGTCCCACCAGCAGTGTAAAAGTGTTCCCTTCTCTCCATGTCCATGCCAACATCTGCAGCTATGAGACCTTGTGAGGTGGGCCATTCTCACTGGGGTTAGATGATATCTCAGGGTGATTGTGATTTGCATTTCTCTGATAATTAGTGATGAAGAGCATTTTTTCATATGTCTGATAGCTATTTGTCTTCTTTAGAGAAGGTTCTATTCATCTCACTTGCCCATTGATACAAGGGATTCTTGACTCTTTTTTTGTTGCTTAATTTGATTCTGTATAGATTCTAGTTATCAAGTTTTGTCTGATTGATAATATGCAAATATCTTTTCCCATTCTGGTAGTTGTCTCTTTGCTTTGGTTGTTGTCTCCTTAGCTGTACAGAAGCTATCCAGTTTAATTAAGTCACATTTATTTATTTTTGTTGTTGCAATTGCCACTGGAGTCTTCTTCATTAAGTCTTTCCCCAGGATGATATCTTCAAGTGTTTTCCCCACACTTTCTTCGAGGGCTTTTATTGTTTCCTGCCTTAGCATTAGATGTTTTATCCATCTGGAATCAATTTTAGTGAGTGGAGAAAGGTGCAGGTCTATTTTCAGTCTTTTACATGTGGTTATCCACTTCTCCCCACACCATTTATTGAATAGGGATTCTTTCCCCCAGTGTGTGTTCTTGCTTGTTTTATCAAAGATCAGGTGGCTGTAAGATATTAGTTTCATCTCAAGGTTTTCTGTTTGGTACTAGATGTCTGTATCTATTTTTGTGCCAATACCATTCTGTGGTATTGATTACCATGGCCTTGTAGTACAGCCTAAAGTCTGTATGCCCCCACCCCTGTTTTTATTCTTAAGAATTGCCTTAGATATATGGGGTTTTTTTTCCCTGCTTACATACAAAATGAAGAATTATTTTTTTCCAGTTCATCAAAGTATGCTGTTGGTATTTCAATGGGTATTATAGTGAATCTGTAGATTGCTTTGGGTAGTATAGACATTTTAATAATGTTGATTCTTTCCAACCAAGAGCATGGTATGTTCTTCTATTTGTTAATGCTTTCTGCTATTTCTTTTCTTGGAGTTTGATAATCCTCTTTGTAGAGGTCCTTCACCTCTTCTGTTAGGTATATTCCTAGGTATTTCATTTTATTTGAAGCTACAGTGAAGGGAATTGTGTCCTGGATTAGCTTCTCAATTTGGATGTTATTGACATACATAAAGGCTAGTAATTTGTGGGCACTGATTTTTTTTTTTATCATGAGACATTACTGTATTTCTTAATCACTTCCAGGAGTCTTGTTGTTGAGTCTCTGGGGTTCTCTAAGTATGAGATTGTACCGTTGGCAAAAAGTAAGAGTTTGCCCTCCTCCAGCTCCATGTGGATGCCCTTTATATCCTTCTCTTGCCTGACTGCATTGGCTAGAACTTCCAGAACTATGTTGAATAGTAATGGCGATAGAAAGCATCCTTGTCTGGTTCCAGTTCTAAGTGGAAAAGCTTTCAGTTTTACTGCATTCAGTATGATATAAGCTGTGGGTTTGTCATAGATGGCTTCAGTTGGTTTAAGAAATAGGCCACCTATGCCTATTTTCCTAAGTGTTCTTGTTAGAAAAGGATGCTGAATTTTATCAAATGATTTGTTTTCTGCATCTATTGAGGGGATCATATAGTCTGTGTTTGCTTCTATTGATATAGTGAATTACATTTATGGACTTGCATATGTTAAATCAGCCTTGCATCACTGGCATGAAGCCTACTGATCATGATGTATAATTTTTTTAAATGTGTAGCCATAATCTATTAGCTAAGATTTTATTGAGTATTTTTGAATCAATATTCATTAGTGAAATTGGTCTGTAGCTTTCCTTTTCAGTTGAGTCCTTTCCTGGTTTTGGTATCAGGGTGATGTTTGCCTCATAGAATGTGTTGGTGAAAATTTATTTCTTCTCAATGTTTTGGAATAGGTTCTGCAGTATAGGTATAAGCTCTTCTTTGATGGTTTGAAAGAAGAAAGAATTCTGGTGTGAAGCCATCTTGTCCAGGCTTTTGTTGCTGTTGTTGTTGTTGTTGGGAGATTTTTCTTGGCACATTTAAGATCCTCTCACACCTAAGGTCCGCTTGGCACACACTTCTGACTAAGATCTGGTACACTGGTTGAAAATCACTAGTCTAGTGGTTGTTTTCATACAGGTGGACGTTTGGTTGTTGTAAACGTTGGCATCTCGTGGTGACTAGTAGTTGTAAGTGGATAGTCTCTAAATGGGAAGACGTAAATTTTGTTATGTAGTTGAAAATTAGAATTTGTTAATTTTTGTTTTTTTGCTATCTTTTAGCATAAACAGAAGAGTATGAATTAAGTCCTGGAATATAATGTAAATTAAAAGAAGTCACTTGTTAAGAATATGCCCAGCTACTGTAAGAGTAGGACACAGTAGTGTTAATTAGGAAATAAAAGTAGATGGTGGTTTAAAAAGTAAAGAAGACCCCCCCCCCTTTTTTAGTTTTAAATGAGCGGTTACCTTGGGTCTTTTGTTAAGTGTTGGTATTTTATTTTGAGGATATTTGTATCATAGTACCCATAGTTTTCAGTAGGTAAAAAGATAGAGTTTAACAATTTTTGTTTAAATTTTTTTTTATTGTTTGGAATTAATTGAGGGTGCAAAGAATTAGGTTACACTGATTGCGTTTGTTAGGTAAAGTCTCTCTTGT
>CAUYRH010078276.1:0-10018 GCA_963574655.1 Perodicticus potto
CTTCATCAAGCAAGTGGCAGTCAAACTCTTCATTACTAATGTTGTTCATGGTTTCTTGATGTTTCTTTGAAAAACTAAGAGATGGAATTTAAAGAAATACTTCCAGCTTCTCACAAAGGCAATTCTCCAGGAATTCTGAATCCCAGTGCATGTGTCCTCAAACAACATGGAAACATTCTTAGAGCATCCGGGCGCCGCAGGCCAGCCCCATGGAGAAGCCGGAAATCTGGAGCCGCAAGAGCACTCGGAGGCCCCTGCCGCACCCTGCAGCGCCTGGCTCCCACCTGCAGGAGACACCACCCGAGGCAGTGCTGGAGGCCGGGGCAGCGACTTCAGGGACTGACCTCCACATTTTCAATGTCAATAGAAAATGGGTTATGGAAAAGCTGTATGTCCTGTTCATGGAGATGAAGCTCTTTAAATATAATTTGGAACTCCTTTTGCAACTTTTCCAGTGAATCCACACGTTTTGCTTGGGAATGCAACCAATGGTTTTTCCGCTAACAGATTTTGCCAGCTGGGATGAATCCGCTGCTAAACGGTACAGGCACCGGAGGCAAAAACACCCGACGGGCCAGATAAACGTCCTCTGCAGGCCGCATGCAGCCCGCGGGCCGTAGTTTGAGGACCCCTGGTCTAATAGCTACTGGTATTTCCAGCCTAAATCCACGGTCCTTAGTTTTGAGTGGCGTTTCCTGATCTCCTTCCCCCTTCCCTTTCCCTTTAAGCACAGTACATCTCTTACTTTTTCCCCTTTCATTCAGAAATATTGTATCAAGTATCCACGATATGGTCTCCACATTTGGGATACTCCAGTAAACAGAAAAGGGATCACTGCCCTTGGCATCTTCTGTGCTGGGGAAGGGATACAAACAATGAAACATAATGATTCATCAAAGTAAGTAAATAAATCATTCCGTATATTGGATGGTCAAAATTGTTATGGGGGAAAACAACAGAGCAGCAGAAGGGAAATAGAGAATATGTGTAGGAAAGGGGGTCATTTGCTGTGTGAAGCTGGTGCTCAATGTAAGCCTCACTGAGAAAGTGGCATTTGAGGAGAGATTGGAGAGAAAGTTGACCAGGTGCCCCGGCTTACAGACAGGGCTGTTAGAACCCAGGCCATAGATGCCTTTGGCCAGGTCTTCCACTAAGCAAGCAGGAGAGTAGCATAAGGAAGTTGGAAAACGGGAGAAGGGACCAGATATTGTGATTAGATAAGCTATCACAAAATCCATCTTTCACTTTGAGAGCAGGAGATGTTAGTGAGCCGGGGGTGACGGCACCTGCTTACAAGTCAGAAATATTCTGAGTGCTCTCCAGAGAATGAATTGCAGCAGGGCAAAAGTAGATGCAGTGAAGTTGACCAGGCCCCTGAAATAATCCTGACAAGAGATGTGGACCTGGCCTGGGAGCCAGCAGGGGAGGGCTGGGCAGTGTCCAGGTGCGGGACTGAATGGGCCGCCTCTACATCTTGCCTGCATTTGTACCAAAACGCTTCAAAATGTTTCTCATTGTTCACATGACTTTCTGTGCTCCCCATCAGTCTGTCAGGAAAGTGACTGAAGCATGTCTATTTCTAAGACCTAGCTTATTTCTTGGCACATTAAAATAAGTAAGTATTTAATAAGTATCTGAATACCCAGATGCAATGAAGGACCCAGTCAAGCGAGGAATGGATTATTTAAAGAGGAAATATTTCTTCCAAAAGGTAAACATAGTAAAATACATATTTAAATAATGGGTATAAAGCAGAGATGCAATGACCAGAAATAAACTGATCCTAATTTAGCATTTGAAAATGAAAATGTGGGCTTTGCTTACTGCTGTTTTATGACTTCAGTCAAGTTCCTGTGTAAGTCGCTCCCTTTCATCCCTTAATCACTTTGATTTATGCTTATGCTCATTTTCTAGCATTTTCTCCTCATTTTCTCATCAGTTTGGGAGTTAACAGGGAATGGAAATTGCACCTGGTCGTGGGTCAGATGACTCTACTGGTTAACTTGTACCATGTCCTAAAACCACAGAATGATGCTAATGTCTATTAAGGAAAAAAATGTTTTTCCTTTGACATATTTCTTGTTAAAAAAAAACAAAAACAAAAACAACACTGCTTTCTGAAGAAGGCATGTGAACTTACTTCCGTAACTACCTCCTCTAAGGCTAAAGACCTTCCATCGTCTGCTCTACCATCAGCTTGTGACTCACCTTGGGTAACCTGTGTTGCAGAAATCAGTTTTCTCAAATATATTTGATCATGCTAAGTATCTCTCCAATTCACATTACAAGATACTCAGTCTAACTTTTGTTAGTAGATTTCCTGAACTGTGTGTGTCTCACCTGCAGAAGGGCCACATGTGAATCACCATAGTTGGGCTGTTCTTTTCAGGGTTTTTGCTGCCTGTGTTCTGCCTAGGTATTGACATATTTGTGAGATAAATCATAGAACACTTGTAGTTGTGAGTTGTTTTGAAAGAGCTATTGCATTTGTTCCCAAAGCATTTAATACTCTTTCTCCATTAAAAACAGATGATCCCAAAATAAATTGAATACCAGGATAAGAGAAAAGCAATTGAATTGTAGGTATTTTTAAATGGCGTTTGAAGAAATACTATAATTTTTCCTTCTACAGACTCATTACCCACCTAAGACTTGCATTAGATTGGGAAGCAAACTATGCATTTGGCTGCATTTCAGCAGAACAGCCATAAAGTTGAATGTCCTGCTCTTTCTGTTTGTGACCCACGACTCCCCAGAAGGGAGTGTGATTCTGGGGCAGGGTCTGGAATGAATGAAATGGGAAAACTAGAGCTAAATGGTTCCTCTGTGCCATTCTCTAGCTCCTCTGATTAACTATTCCATTTTAGATTTCTAGCCACAGTAAACACATTTACTGCAGCCAGGATCAGGACCATTGTTGTAGCAAGTCAGTTCTCTGGAAGAACTGTTCAAATTCTCTTCTATGAAGTACACGGAAAAAGTACAGATGGAAATGCTTTCTCTAGGATATTGCTGGGTTCTAGTTTCCCCTACAAAAGGGAAAACCAGCATCGTTTGTCATCCAATTTCTTTGACACAAAGCCATTTTAGTATTACTTTGTTTAACTTCCTGTGATTCAGCAGAGGCTCTGAGACAAGACTCAGAGATTTTAGTTTAGGCCTCAGCTCTGCTATACCCAGGTTGTGTTGCTGTAGACAAAGTCCCTTTACCTTTGTGTGCCAGTATCTTCATTTATAAGGCATTTTTCAGAACACTAGCCCAGTACACTTTTGAAGTTTTGTGTGTTAACCCAAGAAAGTTATTTGTGGGGAAGGGCTTTGAGAAGGTTTAGGAAACTAACAGAACCCACTTCTGAAATATGAGGTGATGTTACGTTCACACACATTCTCTCCTTGAGTCAATGCGTCTCACCCCCACATACATCATCAGTAAGAAATGCTTTCAATTACAAGTACCAACCTGCAAATCACGGCCGTTTATACTAGGGAGGCATTTATTGTTCAGTTAAAATGGAGTTCCACATTCATAAAAGTCAGAGACTTTCTGTTCATCTGAGTTATTCTTAGAATGTGGACTTTTCCATGCGCATGAATGTTACTACCTCTGTTTTTCCAGTAATAAAATGACTTTCTGAGTTTCAGAAATCATCATGTACGCAATATAAAATCGGGATGAGGAGCATTAGCTAGCGGGAGACGGCCAGCTCTCTACTTGGCCCTTACCATTTTCTCTAAAATTTGTCTATCCGAGAAACCCCACCTCGTTCGCATATCAGTATCTAGAACTAGATTGTGTGCACATCTCAGGGGGTAGAGAAGATCTACCTTCTTCCGTTCATGAGACGGGAAGGCTGCAAGGGCTCCAGGGGTGAGAACCGTGGGATCCTCGCCAGCAGTGTCCGCCCCTCTCAGCCCGCCCCGGGGGTCAGCGTGTCCGTGAGAGCCTGAGCTCAGACCCACAGCTGCTCCTGTTGATTTGCCTTCCTACTTTGGTTTAAACAACTATAACAAGGTGGTTTCTTCTCAAGTTTTATTTGGGACAGGATATTATAAATTGGTGCCTAGTTGTGTCTTTCGATCTGAGCCAGTGTTTTTTTGTTTGTTCGTTTTTAAAGCAAACAGGATTGTATGGAGACTGAAGCCTTAGGAGCAGCAGCATCGCCTTTTAAACCATCATTGTCACCAGTAAAACTTTGACCCGCTTTTGAAGACAAAATCACTAGCCTAGTCTCTTTCTTTCTTCAGAATTATTTGATTGTGAAGAGGCTCGTTGGTCCATGTCAGCTAAACTTTTCAGAGAACAGAAGATTCCATTAGAAGCTTATCTCCTGTATCCCCTTTTTCTGTAAATATGAACATAAAGATGACTCCTACTCATCCTTCTCTGAAGAGAGGGGATTTGAGTCGTTGAATCAAGGTGAGTTTCCAACCCTGATTTCAAGGGAAAGCAAGGGGTAATGAAACTCCCCCACCACTCAATCCTTCGAAATAAAATCATTCCTATTTCATCCGGGTATCCCATTATTTAGGGTGTGTCTGTTAAGCCATTTTCTTTTTACAATATTGACAAAGCACTTAAATTAGAATAAAAGAAACCTCAGTTCTGATCAGTCATTGAAACTCGAGTGGCTTCACGGTCTCTTGCCCTTCAGAATCCAGTAAGAGGCAGAAAGTAAGTTCCACGTGTACGAGGCTGTGGGGCTTGTTCACGGTCTCAGAAGCAGTTCCGAAAGTACACAGAGGAAACTGGTGTAGGAACCACGAGGAATAATAATTAGGTTCTGCAACCCTCATAGACGCTCCTGGTGTACGTGATTAACCTTGAGAGTCTGTAGGAAATGTTTCTAGAATAATAAAGCAAAAATGTATTGGCCAGTGCTCAACCTTGCATACTGAATCCAAGGAACTCATTTTCTCCTAAGCCAGGTAGGAAATATCCGGGAAAAAAAGAAGGAAATCTGTTTTCCCTTTAAAAAAAAAAAATAGAAACAATGTGATACTTTCCTCAGAGCGGAGTTAAATTATCAGGGATAGCAGGAGGCAGTCTCTGCATTCACCATGGAGAAACCCCCACCAGTTCTATATTTTACAAAAGCCCATGACCAGACTGTGACTCTGGGGTTTATGCTGAAGCCCCTGTGTCTTTTGGGGGGCATCGTTCTCCCCCAACCTGACTCTGACAGCAGGGATCTCTCCATGCCCCTCACTGCTGTTCCCCTAACACTGTTCCTCATAGTGGGAATTCAATAAACAAAGGTTTAATGAAGTATGAACTTACAATGGTTAACATTGGAACCTATGTGTATAGTATAATATACAAAAATTTTGTTCTATAAGTATATGGACAAGAACAGCAGTTTGACCACATAATGAGAAAGGATGCACGGAGCTAATGAGGGCAAGAAAAAAGCCTCAGATCTCAAATGTAGCTTAGGAAGAAGAACTTTGGCTTCCAAACCTAGACTGAAGCAGGGTATCAAATAAAGGTGACCTACCTAGAAGCACGGAGGGTCTGACAGTAAGGTGTAGGGAGATGACAGGTGCTTCCAATGACATTGGAGCTGAGTTTCCTGAGGCATGGAGAGCTTGATGGGTTTGCTATTCATTGGAAACCTTCGGGGAAATGCTTCAAGTAGTTTGCTTTCCAAACCTTTTTCTTGGGGAAGTAAAGGCTGGGCATGTGTCACCTAAAGCCCAAGCAACTCGCTTCCCCTGGCGGCAAAGTCAATCTCTATTCATAGAATGGGCATGTTCCGGAGCCTTAGCAATTTGTGTTTCTTTTATTCTCAGAACACATATCAGCCCTGCAAGTCTCAGTTCATGTGCTTGACATATTTCAATGTTATATTGAAAAATAAAACATTTTCTCTCCCCGTGCCCGAGTTTTCAGATGGGAGTTCTCACATAGCAGAACTATCGGTCAAATCTAACTACTAAGTCCACAGATCCAAGCTTCCATTTATGTATTACATATTTAACAACAATGAAATATGTACCTCCTCCTAGTAATAACAAGCCCTTTGCTAAAGAACTCACAAAGCAGAAGTAACTGAGAGCTAATATATACCTTGGAATATTTTTTCCTCATTATGTGTATTTCCTAGAGAAATGTATGGGAAATTCCAGATGGGTTAACACTGTTTTGCTTTTTACTTATAAAACTTCAGCTTAATAAAAATGCTACTACTGGGCAGCGTGCCTGTGGCTCAGTGGGTAGGGCACCGGCCCCATATACCAAAGGTGGCAGGTTCAAACCCAGCCCCAGTCAAACTGCAACAACAACAACAACAAACAGCTGAGTGTTGTGGCAGGTGCCTATAGTCCCAGCTACGCAGGAGGCTGAGGCAAGAGAATCACCTAAGCCCAAGAGCTGGAGGTTGCTGTGAGCTGTGACAGCACGGCACTCTACCAAGGGCAACAAAGTGAGACTGTGTCTCTAAAAAAAAAAAAGAAAAGAAAAAATGCTATTACTCATATCGTCTGTATTCAACAAAAATTTTAAAAAATATATTTCAAAAGAAAATAGTTTTACTATGTATACGGTAAAATGTTTCATTAAAAACCCATGTCACGTTGTTGCAAATGAAATAACAGGAAAAGACAAACAGTAACTTCTGCACAGCAAAACAAAATTAACAAGATGAAAAGGCAGCCTACAGATTAGGGAAAAGTGTTTGCAAACAATGTATCAAATAAGGGGTTAATACACAGGATTTATAAAGATCTCAGACAACTCAATGGAAGGAAAATATATAGCCCAATTAAACAATGGGCAAAGGACTTGAATAGTCATTTCTCAAAAAAATGAACAGTAGTTACATTCAAAGGTGCGTAACAAAACTAATCGTCAGGGAAATGCAAATCAAACCCTCAATGAAGTATCACCTAATTCCAGGATAGCCTATATCAAAAAATCCCAAAACCAGAGATGCTAGCATGGCTGCAGAGAGAAAGGAACAAGAAGACACTGTTGGTGGGGGTTGCAAACTAGTACAACCTCTATGGGAAATAGTATGGAGATACTGCAAAGAGCTGAAAGGTAACCTGTGGTTTTATCCAGCAGTCCTACTATTGGGTATTTACCCCAAAGGAAAAAAGTCATGTTATTAAAAATACACCTGCTCTAGAGTATTTATTGCAGCAAAATCCACAATCACAAAGGACCAATGCAAGCATCTATGAATACTCACTATTCGAATGGCACTAGTGGATGAGCACCCACCACACCCTCGTGCACACTGGGTAGTACACGTCCCCAGTGGAACCACCACCTCCAAAAGACATCTGCCCTCCCCAGGGTTACTGCAGGGCTATTCACAATAGCAAAGTTACGGACACAACCTAGATGTCCATCAGTGAGGAGGTGGATAAAGAAACATGCACATATGCACACACCCACACGTGTGCAAATTTCATACAGATGCACACACACACATGTGCATCCACCACACATGTGCGTCTTCATACAGACATGCACACATATGTATTCACCCAACATGGGCAAATTTCATACAGATACACACACACGTGCATCTTCATACAGACACACACACATATGCAAATTTCATATAGATGCACACACCCACACATGTGCGTCTTCATAGAGACACACACACACACCCCAGTGGGATGCCAGTCAGTCTTCCAAGAGGGGGACGTTTTGTCATTTGTATTAAGATAGAACGGCCTAGAGAATATTTTAATAAGTGAAATAAACCAGACACCGAAAGAAAAATATTGCATGACTTTACTTATATGTGGAATCTTAAAAAAAAATGTGAAATACAATATATAGAGAAAGAGAATGAACCTATAGTTACTGGGGTCTGAGCGAGGAGAAGAAATGGGGACACGGAGGCTGCAGGATGCAGAGTAGCATATACGTAGCAGGAGCAGATTCAGGAGCCGGTGCTCAGGGTAGGACTGTAGTTACGAAGACTTTGGCTACAGAGACTACAGCTGTTCTTTCCCCAGGGTGAGGGGGAGACCTGATGTTTGCTCCATGATTGTCACCATTTCGCGACACGAGTGTCCTGTGTCACAGATGCT
Source organism: Perodicticus potto (assembly GCA_963574655.1). Taxonomy (NCBI): domain Eukaryota; kingdom Metazoa; phylum Chordata; class Mammalia; order Primates; family Lorisidae; genus Perodicticus; species Perodicticus potto. The sequence continues at coordinate 8,050 of CAUYRH010078276.1, forward strand.
GAGTTGCAGAACCACCTCCTGTGAACACCAAATCCACAGTGCCATGTTTCGTATCTACAACGGTGTATTTGCAGATGGCCTGTGCACAACCACCTGTTTGTTTTTAAATTACTCTTGGATTACTTATAACACCCAACACAATGTAAATGCTATATAAATAAATGTCATTATGTATTTTTATCCGTGTTATTTTTATTTCTTATTTTAAGTTATTAATTTTCAAGTATTTTCTAGCCACAGCTGGTTAAATTCATGGTAGTTAAATCCATGAACGTGAACCCGTGAAGACCAGGAGCCAACTCAATATCTCAGAATGTAATATTGTACACCTCAAATGCACAATAAAAGTCATTCTAAATCAAACAAAAAATAACAATAAAAATAAGACATAAATTATTGGAGCTCTTCTAGGCCTTTTGCTTGTCCATGAATTTTGAAAAAAGTTTGTCAGTTTCTATCCAAAAAGAAAGCTTTCTGGATTTCCGATTGAAATTGCACTGAATCTGTAAGTGGAGTTGAGGAGAACTGTTAACAGTGTTACGTATTCTACCTGTAAGTATGGTCTATTCATTAAGTCTTTCTTCCTTTCTCTCAGCAGTATTTATTGGTCTTAGTGTACTTTTTATGATGACCTTTTGTTTCTTTTGTAGTTTTTAAATTATTTTAAATATTGCCTATGGAAAGTTATATTGAGAAACTTAATTTAATTTTTTTAATATATAGAATAATAAACCAAAATGTTTTTATTTAGTTTGTGATGCTATCATTTTTAAAACCTTTCAATATGGAATTTAAAAACCATTATCTACCTTATGCACACGTGGAAGATTTCTGTCTATTGTATGAAGTAAATTTTCACGCATAGTTTCAGATGAGGCATACATTTCCCCCTACATTTCTGCTTTATTTAAAATAATTGCTAGAATATTGTAACATCCCAATAGTCTAAAAATATTAAGTTGCAATGACTGAGTTTTATTGTTGTAAATACAAAAGCTTTTCTCTTCTGTGAGCTTCAAGGTAAGTTAGATATTTTCCAGGATACCTAAGGTCCAAGGTCCTTTTCTATTCTAAGAATCAATGTCAGACTAACCCCACAAGGATAAGAAGATTTGAGCCTTTCCCATGAAGCTTCACCTTTCTGGACCATCACAGCGTCGTCTCCCATATAATCTTTCCTACCCATGAACTGCACCTTCCTGTGGGCTGCTCTTAATATCTCTTAATCAATAGAATGTGGTGGGGCTGCTGCCGTGAGGCTCCCGGGGGTACCTCCTAAGAAGTCAAAGCTTTCTCCTGGACATTGAAACACCTGCTCTGGAGAAGCTGGCCAGCACGGGAACAGCTCCTGTACAGCGAGGCCGGCGGCTGCAAGGAGGCCCCAGCTTGTCACGCTGAAACGCCCCATGCAAATTCAGACACCCAGCGCGCCCCTAGCAATTTCAGGTATCCATTAGGGATATCTGCCCTAACTGGGCTGTCAAGATGCCTCTTGCTGCAGCTGCCATCTTTTTTTTTTTAATTTTTATTTTTTATTAAATAATAGCTGTGTATATTAGTGCAATCATGGGGTACAGTATGTGGGCTTCATATACAATCTAAAATATTTTCATCCAACTGTTCAACATAACCTTCATGGGATTTTCTCGTTTATTGTGCGAAAACATTTGTGTTCTGCATTTAGTAGGATTCCCTTGTCCCTTCTAAGATGCACCATAAGTGTGATCCCACCATTTACTCTGCAGCTGCCATCTTACCACAATTATATAAGAAATCTGAGCCCAACCAACTGACTGTGAGAGATAAAAAGCTGCTGTTTTAATCAACTAATGTTTTGGGGTCATTTAATACCCTAGCAATAGGTAAGCAAACGGTAACTACATTTATTTATATTGTCTATTAAAATGTTTGTCTATTACATTGATAGTTTTCCTCTCATATATTGATCTTTATTATTCTCCACTAATTG
>CAUYRH010078279.1:0-23458 GCA_963574655.1 Perodicticus potto
CAAAGTTGATATATATGTCTTAGCCAAAAGATGCTTGTATTAAGTTTCTTTAGTGTCTTTGAGGAAACTGACATCATTAATTAATTAAAGCAGTCATTGAAGAAAGATACAACATACACACACCACTTTGGAATCACAAGTTTCAGATTTGCTTGTAAGAATAAAAGTTACTTATTATGAAAAAGGTTTGAGTTGTAGTTCTTGTGTGTTAAAGCTGTTGGAAATATTTTTCAATGTTTCTGTTTAACTTATTTTTATAGCAAGACACATGACAATAAGTAAATATAAAAAGCATTATTCTTGCTGCCATCCCCCATCCCCTTAAAAAAAATACAATTTAAAGTACATTCACCTACACCAAACAGAAAATAAATTTACTGGAGCAATGGAAGTGTGCATTGTGAATGAATACAGCATATGATTTTTATCATAGTCATAAAATTTTTCTTAAAACATTAGAAAACAATTTGAAGTTATAACAAATTATAATGAATTAGAGCAGAGCCAAAGAAATTAGGAAAGGATATAAGAAAAGGCAATGATCCCTTTTCTCCACATCCATGCCAACATCTCTGGTTTTGGGATTTTGTTATGTGGGCTACAAGAAGATGGGGAAAAGGGTGGGAGGGAAGGGGAGAGAAGGGTGGGTGGAGAGAGGGTAAATGGTGGGATCACACTTACGGTGCATCTTAGAAGGGACACATGAAAGCTACTAAATGCAGAACACAAATGTTTTCACACAACAGACGAGAAAATCCCATGAAGGTTATGTCGAACAGTTGGATGAAAATATTTCAGATTGTATATGAAGCCTGCACACTGTACCCCATGATTGCACTAATGTACACAGCTATGATTTAATAAGAAAAAAAAGAAAAGAAAAGACAATGAAATGAAAGAAGAAAGCCCAAACGGCAGAGACATTGTAGTAAAACTCATTAGAAACCTAGGCTAAAGAATGATAACAGACCAGTAAGGAGATTCATTTGGCAACAACAACAACAACAACAACAACAACAACATCAAGATGTATTTTTTCTAATGTTAAACTTAATTAAATTTGTTTGAACAAAATAGTCAATGTAGATGTCAGAAATATATCCCCAAATAACCAAGTTATTTTGTATAACCAATTTATCCATTACTACTTCATTTCCATTTCCATAATGAGTGGACTGGTGCCTTCCAAATCAATGGCTCAGCTATATTCCAATAATTTATATGTGTAGGAACATGGCGCTGGAGAGTGCCAGTTATGTCAGTAATGAGTGAACAAAGACAAGGGGGAATAGAATGAGAGGTGTGCTAAGCTCTAAAGCTACCTGTGTGTGTGTGCGTCTGCGTCTAGGGAAAAATTCCACCAACTAGCTCAAATAATAAAGCAATGCTACACTCTGTTGTTAATTTTTTGGAAAGAAGAGATTATGACTAAACGCCAACTTCTGTCAAGTTCACTGCGATCACTGCTACTCTGTGGGGGTTGATCGTTACTCAGAAAAGCCTTTAGGATGTCTGTCCACTTAGTAGGGTATTGGTGAAACTCGGTATTAATTTAGTGCCCCGTAGATAAGCCCCTGGTTTCCATAAATACGGATCTCTTTGACACACCATCTTCTTTTGTCAGAATGCTGAGAAAAAAATACTTTTCAAAAATTCCTTCACAACAAATTTAATTTTGGACAGTTGATTTAATTCCTCATTAGATAGTAGAGAAAATATTGGCAAATTTGAATTGGAAAAAGATAAGCACAATATAAAACCTTGAAAGGTCAGTTGAGAAAACACAGGATTTTTTAAATCTCTGAAACTGATAGTACAAAAGTGTTCATAAAACAAGATGTGGGGGTTTCCTTTGTTATTTAAGCAAGTGGCTCTCTTGGCTTATAAAATTCATTTCATCATATGTATTTGCACCTCATTTTAGCAATACATTTTGTGTCCATAAAGGTACAATATTACATTCTGGGATAGTCCTACTAATTGATTATTTTATAAAAGTAATTGTTCGTATTACTTTGGAAACTCAGAGTAAGGGCAAATCGCCGAGTCTACTTCCCTTTCTAACTAATGCGACATGGTTTGGTAGATGGGATACGATAAAGAGTCAGAGAAATTCAAATTCCAGCTCTGACACTTACTAGCTGGTGGAATGTTAGTTCTCAGATTCACTGTTTTTTCAACTGAATTGAAAAAGGTAAATTTATATATATATTTTGTAATAATATGTGTGTATTATTACATATTATTATGCACACATATTATTATAATTTTACCTTTTTATTCTTTTCTTTTTCTGCTTCATGCATATCCTACCACTCAAAAGAGAGGTCCAATACTTGATAAACTGCTTGGAGTTTTCTTTCATACAAAGTTAAAGTTATTAAAATTTTAATACAGATTTTTTCTTTCTTAAAATGTGTACACAGTTTTTGGCATCTTTAGAGTGTGTGTGTGTATACATCTGAAAATGTCCCTTGTCAGCAAAATTGGATCTGATTTCCCCCCAACAATTCATGAAAATCTGTGTTGGTCAATTACTGGTTTGTTTTCAGATTTTCATAACCCCTGTCTAGCTGTGGGAAAATAGTGCTAGTATTAAATTATTTCTAGATACATGATAGTTTCTGCTTTTCTGGCTAAACCTTCTTTTATGTAATCACTTAATCTCCTGTTAAAGAATTATTAGCATAAACTTTTATTTTAATTTGCTTCTCATTGAGAGTTATTCCCAGTAGATCTTATTCTGGTTAGCATAGGTTTATAAGAACTGTAATGAAATAAGTGACTAGGCACTTTTATTTTTTTGTTTGCACATTATAAAATGCTTCATAAATCTCTGATTTTACTACACTTTAGCTCTGCCACATCTCTCTCCAATTTGTATTTACAAGTAATTTCATGTGCTGAATAAATACTTAGGCTATTTTGAATTATTCCTGTGAAATTACATTCTCATTCGATTCTCGTTTTTTAGAATTATATTTTAATAGCTTCAGGGCATTCAAAAGCCATAAAATTTAATTCTTTTTTATATACTGTGTTTTGTATCTATTTACTATTCATGACCCATCTGTGTTGTTAAAAGGAAACCTTAAAAATAATACTTGGAAGTTAATGAACTACTGGTTGGAAAAATCCTCTGATGTTGGCTATTGAAGGACTGAATTATTGTCTACCTGTGGGAAATTAGAATGCAAATATTTCTACGGTGCCCTTACCATGTGGTTTTCTGGCTGGGTTGTAGTGACATTTAATTGAAGACAGTTTTGTTTAACCTTTTGCAGCTCTTAGAAGGGAAAGTTATATGTTGAGTATTGAGGGTGCAGAGGAGTTATTATTAAGAACCTGTCTTTATTGTCAAGATAGTTAATGCTACCTACTGCAACACATCCTGTGATCTGAGTGGTTTGCACACATGTACACACACACACACAATTATAGTTCATCTAGGGTCTAACGTACATCAGCAAAGGTTCTACTCCCTTTTGAGACAAAAGGCCACAGATCTCCAATTTGGACTTCTTTTTTTTTTTTTTTTTTTTTTGAGACAGAGTCTCAAGCTGTCACCCTGGATAGAGTGCTATGGCATCACAGCTCACAGCAACCTCCAGTTCCTGGGCTTAAGCGAGTCTCGTGCCTCTGCCTCCCAAGTAGCTGGGACTGTAGACACCCGCCACAACGCCCAGCCATTTTTTTTTTTGGTTGCAGCCGTCATTGTTGTTTGGCGGGCCCAGGCTGGATTTGAACCCACCAGCTCAGGTGTACGTGGCTGGCGCCTTAGCCCGTTGAGCCACAGGCGCCGAGCCTCCAATTTGGACTTCTATCTAAGCACGCAGACTCCTCCATCAACCTGACAAGGGAAAAGCAAAATGATGTTTCATATAAGACATTTCCAATGGGTAGGACTTGCAGTAGCTTCCATCACCTCTGATTGATTTATCGGCACCCCATATAATTTACCTGACTTAATTGCAAGGAAAGCCAGAAAAGCATTTGCAGTTTTAGGCAAATGCTTACTATTTCTGCTGTGTCTACCAAGTAGGTGGGGATGGGCATCAGGGGTGAAAATGTCTCCATATGTGTGTACATCTGGTTCTTTTTTCTGGAATATTGAGCCTTCTTGCTTTTCTAAGGAGTTCTTAATTAGCTCTTTTGCTGAGATTTGAAACCTACTTTGTCCCTGAAGACTTCCCACATAACTGCAAACAGTTATAATTGTTTTCACCCACATCTTTCTATTTTATTTTATATTATGACATTTTATATTATGATTTATTTTATAAATGAAATTGTCTATTTATTGAACATAAATTAGATGGCTGTCTGTCATTTAATTGAATCAAAAAATTATAAAGTATATATTATTATCATTCTCTTATAAGTTAAGACAGTGAGAACCTGTTTTAAATTAAATATTCGGGCCATAATATAAAACTAGTAATTCAAAAGAACAGGGAGTGGAGCCAAGGTCTGTGCAATTCTGAAGCAAGCCTACCATATATCTCCCTTAATCATTTATCTTGAATGTGCTTTTTCATGTGCCAATTAATAAAATTCATCATAATCATTTGCATACTCTCTCCTGACCGAGTGGAGTGGTTAATCTTAAAAATTCCAGAACCCATGATGTTTGCAGGCTTTCAAAAGCGTATGTTAATAAAAGGAGGAACAAAATTCAATGAACGTAAGAAAACCCAGTTATAGCACAAGAAATGGGGAGGGAGACAAGGAAGGGGAGGGGAGGAGGGAGGATGGGTGGAGGGACGGTGATTGGTGGGATCACACTTACGGTGCATCTTACAAGGGTACAAGTGAAAAGTACTAAATGTAGAATATAAATGTCTTTATATAGTGATTAAAAGGCCATGAAGGCTATGTTAAATATTTCAATGAAAATGTTTCAGATTGTATATGAAGTCAGCACATTGTGCCCCATCATTGCACTAATGTACCCAATTATGATTTAATAAAAATTAAAAAAAAAGAATTATTATAGAGAAGATTGTTTTTAACTTGAGAACTTTCTATGTTTCAGTGAAGACATCTGAGAAACAAAGAACAAAGAGGCTTTCCTCTTTCCTGTATCTCTAATAAAATCTGTCCTTTTGCTTACTCATGGTGGTCTGTGAATTCTTTCTTCAAATTTCTGAGCCCAAGGATCCAGCGGGAAATTCTGGTTTTATAATGAAGATTACTATAATAATAGCTAAAATATTTGAGTGCCAATTATGTTCTAGACGCTGGTGTGCTGTATGCTGTGTATGGAAGTCACTTGCAAACTTATGTATCTAATGTTACTATTATCTCCATTCGATGGATGAAGGCCAATGTGACAGGACACTAAATAAGGGGGAAGAAATTAAAAATTGATAAAAATTTAAGCATTAAGAAACGTCACTCCACAAGAGTTAGAAACTATAATCTTAGTATATTAAGTTCAAGTATTACACTGTCATCCCCAACTTTGTATCTTGTAGGCTTTATAAAATTATACAATGCTGCATTATAACCTTGTTAAAAATCTATTTTTGAACAGCTTTCTTCAGGTATAATTTACATACTCAGGTTTTCACATATTTAAAATATACAAGTTACCATCTTTATGTATGTTAACATCTATGAAACCATCAGCAAACTCAAAATAGTAATATAACTGCCATCCCCTTGTATATGGTAATGCTCCCTCTTTTCCCACCCCGGCCACTTCCCCGGACAGGCACTTCTTTGCTTTGTCACTGTAGATTAATTTGTCTTTTCTGCAGGTTTAGATAAATCAAATCATAAGATATGCACTTATTTTTGCCCTGACTTCTTTCACCGATTATTATGAATTATTCAGTAAAATTGTTATGACATTTATCGCATGTTTATCAATGGGTCAGTCAGGTTTATTGCTAAGTTGTGTAGGTATGCAGTGGGTTCCCATTATTTAAGTTAATTGCATTCTATAAAATCACTACAAGCAATGAATTAGCAAATATTTAATCATGTCCTGCCAGCTTCTGGTCACAAAGTTTTCATCAGGCAAATCAATACTGTCCTCACTGTTTTATGTATATTCCTGTTTAAGGACATCTTAGTCAATATATATTTTTGAATCATTAACATTGAATTCACGGACAATCGCATTATCACTCATGCTCAACAAAGCTCATTTAACACACATATTTACTTCATAAAGTGCTTCAGTAGACAACACTTCAGGATTATAGTTGGGCAGTATTTTAAATAGCAAAATCACCCACGAAGATTACAAAAATGCAAAGACATGATGCCAAATATGCCGCAGAAAGGAGACAATACGACAGTGGAAGCTGGAGGTCAGAGTGTCACCTGCCTAATATACCCGCGATTGAGAAACTGTGCATTGCACGACTCCAATTTTTCAGTGTTGGGCATTCACATATGCTCAAAGGAGCTATGTGAGTATTGACTTCAGGGTTATAAATGAATTTTATCCCATAGCCAAATTCACAGATAAGGAATGTGCAAATAATGTGGATTGACTTTATCATATTTTATTTAATTCATTCATTGGTGGATATTTGTGTTGTATTCCAGATCTGGGGTAATATAAATAACACTATCATGAACATTTATATACAATTATCATATGCTATCATTCCTCATAGGCAAACATGCAAGGGTAGAATGGCCAAGTCATGTAGAATGAGTATGTTTAACTTTTTAGAACCTGCCACACTGTTTTCCCACCTGGTTGTAACATTGTACAATCTCCCAAGCAGGATATGAGACCCACTCACTTGGCCACAGCACCAACACTTGGTATAACTTGTATCTCCTTAGTTTTAATTTTCATGCTCTCAATGTCTAATGATGCTGAACATCATTCCATGTGCTGTACTATCTTAGTCTCTCTTTCTTGAAGTGTCTTTTCAAATTCCCTGCCCATTCTCAAAAATTGTTTTCTTATTATGAACTCTTAAGAGCTTGCATATATATTCTGAATACAGAAAATATGCTTAGCAAGAATTTTTTCTCAATCTTTGGCTCATCTTTTTGTTTACTCTCAAAAAGCAGAAGTTTGTATTTTGTGAAAGTTCATTACATCTATGTTTTAATGAATTGTGCTCCTGGCACTATACATGTATCTAAGGAATCTTTGCATAAATCAAGGTTAAAATGTTCTATGTTTTATCTTAGAAATTTTACAACTTTAGACTTGGCATTTACAACTATGATGCATTTAGAGTTAATTTTTATATATGGCACATGGTACAAAGTGAAGTTCTCTTTTTGTTTTTACACAGACATTCAATTGTTCCAGCACCGTTTGTTGAGAATAGTTACTCTTTTCTACTGAATTGCCTTTACAACATTTTCAAAAATAAGTTTTCCCTATATAGGGAGTCTATTTCTGTATTCTATATTCTGTTCCTGTTATCTATTTGTCTATATTTAAGCCAAAACTATATTCTCTTGCGTACTGTTTGTCTTATGCTAGGTCTTGAAATCAGGTTTTCTTAGCCCTAAATTAAAAATTTTTTTTCCAAGTTATTTCGATTATTTAAGATCCTTAGAATTTCCATATGAACTTTAGAATTAAAGTATAAGTTTATATTAAAACTTCTAGTGCCATTTTGATCATCATTATGTAGAATCTTAGATAAATTTGGGGAAAATTCATACCTTAATTCTAAGTGCTTGGAACCGAGACCGTGGTAAAATTTCACCGTTTATGGAGATCCTCTTAAATTCTGTCAGCAATACTTTTAAATGTATAGACCTTGAATATATTTTGTTATATTTAACCCAAAGTAATTCATGTTCTTATTCTACAAAAATATTAGTTTTAAGTTAAACTTTTTCTGGTGTTCATTGCCAGAATAAAGATGTTATAGGACTGCTTTTATATCCGGATGCCCTATTTTTTAACTCTTCCAAAGTCATTTATTCAAGTAGCATTTTTCAACGGTTTATAAGTTGAGCAGGAGTTTAAAGTAGACCTAGCTGCTGAAGTAGTTCCAATACCATGAGGACAGCCAAGAAGAGCAAAATGAGCACTAGTGTGTCTACAGAGTGAGCACATCGCATGAGGCAGAAGCCTTACAAGTGAGAGAAAGCAGAGTCAGTACCAGCACATAGGCAGCAAAGGTAAACAAAGCCTAGGGTTAATGTTAAATTGGTTCCCCAAGGGTCGAGAATGCTGCCCAGGGCAGATGGAATCTCCTCTGCTCATGCCTCAGATCATACTCACTGAGGGACCCCAGAAGCACTACACCCTGATGTCACTTGGGTCTCTGAGCATAACAAGCTTCACAGCATATCCTGTGTCACAGTAACGAGGACAAAGCTTGGATTAGTGGAATGCCTCAGGATGCTGCTTTGTTGACATATTGTGCCACATTCTGAGGTCTGCAGGCAGTCGGGGTATGAACAAAGGTCATAACCTGACCAAGGTCATCTGGAGACCTGTCTGCCTACACTTTTCTTGTACACACATAATAATGCCTTCTACAGGTAAATTTTATGTCTTACTTTTAAATATTCATGAAAATTATTTATTTATCTCTCATCTTATTTGTTAGAAACTTCAGTGCCGTGCCAGTGGGGTGGTACTCGTCATTCCTAATCTCCGGGAGAGACAACACAGGCTTTTTACATGAGGTATGATGTTAGCTTTAGGTTATTGGCAGGGACCCATTATCAAGTGAAAAGAGATTTCTTATTTCTGAGTTTTCCAAATGGTTTTTGTTAGTTATTTCACTTGTTTAAAATCAAGAATAGATGTCAAATTCTATCAAATGATTTTTCTGCATCATTTGAGATGATCACAGGATTGAGCGTGCGTATATGTGTACATGTGTGCAAATGTGGTAGATTAGGATGTTTGATTTTTGAATGTCAAATCAACCTTGTGTTCTTGGGATAAGTGTCACTCAGTTGTAACATTTAATCCTTTTCATATTATTTGATGGAGTTTGCTAGATTTCCTTTACAATTGTTCCATCTATGTTGAGGATGTTGTTTGTAGTTTTATTTTCTTTTCTTGCTTTATGCAATTTTGATATCCGAATAATGGTGTCCTCACAATGGGTTGACATGGACTCTGGTCCTTGCATTTTGTGGATGGAATTGTTTAGAACTGGTTTTATTTCCTTTATGTGCTTGCTAGCATTCATTGATGAAGCCATGTGGGCCTTAAATTTTCTTTCTGGAAAGATTTCAACATAACTATTTAAGGGATATTTGGATTTTTAGTTTATTTATTCCTGAGTTGATTTTGGCAATTTATGCATTTCAAGGATTTTTTTCCAATTTATCTGAGCGATTGACTACATTATACATTTATTCATATTTCTTTATTCCCCTTTAAGTATCTGTAGAATGTGTTGTTATGACATAAGAGCTACAGTTGACTTTTTAAAAAAATTTTCCTGTTAGAAGTTTTAGTTCAGGTATTTATCAATTTTATTAATCTTCTCAAAGTATCCAATTCTCGTTTAATGAATTTTAGTATTGTTTTCATTTTTATCTTTATTAGATTTTTGCTCTGACCTTTATGATTTAAAAATTGTATTATACACTTTAGGGTGAGTTTTCTTTCCTTTTTCTGTTCCTTCAAGGTGAAAGCTAAGGTAATTAATTTGTGACCTCGCTCTCCTTCTAAGTATCTAGCGAAATAGCATTTAGTGCCGTACATTGCCGTCAGAGTGATAGGTTGTGTTTTCACGACAAAACACTTTGTCATTCTGTACAAAACACTTTCTAGTTTTCCTATAATTCCTTCTTTGACCCATAGGCTACTCGGAATTCTCTTTCTTGGTTTTCAAATATATTTGAGGAAACGTCAGAGATCTTTTGTTAGTGATTTGTAATTCAGAGAATATCTTTTGTGGGGGTTATTTTTAAATTTATTAAAACCCAATTTATGGTCCAGAGTTTGGTCTATTTTGCATTGGACTTTTGATTTGAATGTGCATTCTGATATTTTTGCATGAACTGTTGTGTTATGAATGTCAAATAGGTGAAGTTGGTTGATAACATTGTTCAGGTGTTCTATATCGTTAATGATTTTCTGTCAATTGTACTTACCATTGAGAAAGTTTTTATCGAAAACTTTAATAAGTTTTTTTTACCATTTATTTTCAACTCTTATTTAGAATTATTATGTTTTCTGCATAATGACTCTGTTATCTTTATGAAATTAATTTTCTCCTGAATCTTACTCTTTGCTCTGATTGGAAATTTTCTGATATTTATAGTCATTGCAACATTTTCATGGTGTAACCTTTTTCATCACTTTACTTTTAGCTGTTCGTGTCTTTGTATTTAAAGCAGGTGCCCATGGGCAGCATATAGGTAATTCTTATTTTTAATGCAATCTGACAAATATTGCTTTCAATATTAGAGTATTTAGAACAGGGGTTGCCAAACACAGCCACACCCACACATTTACACATTGGATAGCTATTTTTGTGCTACATTGGCATAGTAGTTGCAACAGAAACAATATTAGCTAAGAAAATATTTATTATTTAGCTCTTTTCAGAAAAGTTTGAGCAACTTGTTAGACTATTACATTTTAAGTCATCATTGGTATTGTGAAGTCTATAATTTTTGTACTTATTTTCTGCTTGTCTTTTCTGTTCTACACTACCTTTTCACTTTTTCTGCCTTATTTAGATTCATTGCCATTTTTTAATAATTCAAACTTGCCCTCTGTTTTTGATTACTAGCAGTAAATTTTTTTATTTTAGTTGCAGCTTTAGAATTGATATTACCCATATTTAAATTGCTACATTTTATATTTAAGTTATATCATTTTGATAAAATCCAAGTTATATCATTTTGATATAAAATTTATAATAGTATTTGCTTTACAGTTCATATCCATGTTAGAAAATAAAAAATCAAATTTTCCTTTTGTAAGACACAGCCTGGTCACTTATGTACAAAATCCTTAGGAATCCACAAAGACATTCCTTGAACCAGTAAATGAATTGTTACTAGCAGGATATGTAATCACTACACAAAAACCAATTGCATTTCTTTATTTTAGAAATGACTTAATTAGTTGAAACTCTGAATTCCACTTACAATAACACCAACACTATAGAATATTTAAGAAAAAGTATTACTAAGATATGCAGAAATATTAAAACACTTCAGAGAAGAAGTAAACATTTAAATAAATGGAGAGAGATATATGTTGTCACAGGTCACTTCTGACACTTCTTGTCAGGGCCCAAGACTGGCCAGGTCTCGTCCCGGCTTAACTAGGTTCCGGACGCAGACCGCTAAGTTACCCTGCTCAGGTTCAGTTTCTCTTAGGCGCCTGAGGGCTAGCTACTTTAGCTGGAGAGAGAGAGAGAGAGAGACTTAGAGAGAGTAAAGCAGTCTTCTTAGAAAGAGAGATCTTAGTCTTTAGCAGAGCTTAGTAATCTTCAGTAGCGAGATTCGGTGCTGGCGTTCTGCAGGCAGGAGAAGAGACAGAGTCAGAGTAAGCGGGTCCATAATAGAATGCGCATGCTCCTTGACTGCCTTCTCCTCCAGCCTAATATAAGGCTGATCTCATGCCTCTCAACACCACAGATGTAGAGACTGCCAATTCACCACTGCTCTCATCTCGCGAGCTCTCATGCTTGTTAGGAGAGCTAAATCTCTCTCCATGCTCTTTTCACCCAGGTGTTCCATTATTGAGCTATACAGGTATTTCTTATAACTCTCACTCCTCCTAGCCATAGGCTATCTGGGTTCCAAAAATATGTTCTTGAATTCAAAGTCTCAATATATTAAAGTTCCAATCATCTTAAAATTGATGTATGGACTTAACGCAATTAAAATCAAAATCTCATTAGCCTCCTTTTCAAAAACTAACACTGACTTTAAAATTCATATAGACGTTCAAAGAAGCTAGAATGACCAAACAATTTGGGAAAAGAAGAGGAGGATGGAGGATTTACTATTTTAGGCATAATCAAGTCAGTATGGTATTTGTTTAAAAATGGACAAATAGATCCATGAAACAGAATACAGAATCCAAAACTAGACACATACATTTTAGATCAATGGATTTTCAACAAAGATGCAAGAGCAATTCAGTTGAGAAAGATAGTCTTTTTAACAAGTGGTACTAGAACAATTTGAAAGTCAATTGCAAAAACAAAGACATATAAAAAAAAAAGAATAGATCTATTCCTTGGACATAAAACTCCAAATGTTTTATAAAACTTTTACATGAAAATGGAAAGGGAAATATTGGTGACCTTGGGTTAGATCAAGTTTTCTTATATGCAACCTCAAAAGCCGTGTCCTCGTAAGAAAAAACAATTAAAAATTATAGATTATCAAATTTATGAACTTCTGGTTTTGAAAATATTCTATTAAAAGAGTTTAAATACAAGGTAAGCCATACAGACCAGAAGAAAGTAATGTGGTGGTGGTAGCAAGGGGCCTCTCCTAAGGGACAAAGGAGATGCCCTGCCCTGTGCTGCCTCCACTAACAGAGGAAGAAGGAGACAGGTGGCTCCTTCTTGGTGCCGCCCCACCCTTGTCACACACAGAGCAGCTGCCACACCTGGGAGATGGAGGAAGCCCTGCTAACCTGCTAAGGAACGTAGGGAATCCTCCAGCTTGGATGCATGAGATTTGGAAAGTGACTTAGAGAAACCTATGGGTAATTATCTTGTCATTAACTGTCCATAAAAGTGCTTTTGTGGTTACATCTGAACCAGGAGGAAGACCCAAATCTGACAGTATAAAACAGGACCCCAGACCATAATCAGAGCCTTTTTGTCCCAGCAAGGGATCCATTCTTGTCTATGGTGAATTTATCTTCCTCTGTAAACCTATGGCTTGCTCTTATTCTGTGATCCTATCTTTCTCTTCCTCAATGAAATTTGTTTCATGTTTGCCTTGTTTTTTTTCAGTCTGGTCATTCTTTGGCCAAGCGTATTTCTAGAACCAAGAACGCAGACCATTTCCTAAACTGGACCATTATAAAATGCTTGTCAGCTAAGAGGGTTATACCTACAGTATGTAACAGATCTCAAAATTCATTCAATAAATATGAAAACAGCTCATTAATGATATGGTCAGATAATTGTAAAGGACATTTAAAGTAAGAAGCTACAGAGGTGACAATCATGTGAAGAGATCCTCCATGTCATTAGTCTTTGAGAACGCAAAAATAAACAAAATGAGATTCCAGAACACAGTTATGAGAATGGACAGAATTAAAAAGACTCACCGAGCCAAGTTTTGGCAAACATGTGAAGCAAGCAGAGCTCTCATACACAGCTGATGGGCATGGAAAATGCTGCAACTATTCTGGAACATAGTTCGGCAGTTTTTAAAAGACTTTTCGTTAAACTACCAAACTATCTAGGTTCTCTATTCCCAGACATTTATCCAAAAGGAATGAATGCATATGTTTATACAGAGAGTTACAAGTAAGTATCCATATTTATTTACAGGAGCCTTAGACTCACGACAATCCAAATGTCATCAACAGCCCAATGGAGAAACATATTTGGGATATCCATGATGGAATACTACTGCATAACTCAGGCTTATCTAGACGTGGAGCCAAGAAGACACACACACACACATACTCACTAGAACTTCTGTACATTGACCACCCAAGGGACTGTAACAAATGGTCAACATATGGAGGTGGTCAACATAAGGAACTAGGCCTGCTGTAATGTACATGTGGCTCACGGCCAGTCTATAAAACTTAAGTCAATTTAAGAAGGTGGTCAATGTATGGAAGTGTTCACAATGAAGGTTCTACTGTGTGTGTATATATATATGTGTGTGTGTGTGTGTTTTAACACAAATACATATATATATATGAACAGATTTACTATTAAGGTATTGACTCATGAGATAAGGGAGGGTGAGAAGTCCTACAATTTGCCTTCCTCAAACTGGAGATCCAGGTAAGCTGGTGGTATGATTCAGAGGCTCGCGAGTAGGAGAACTGATGATACAGATTCTAGTATCCACCCGAAGGCCTGAAAACCAGAGGCAGCAAGGTCTGTGGAAGGTCAGTGCCCCTGCTCAGTGGTTAGGCACAGTTAATCCAACTTTCTTCTCCCTTTTTATTCTGTTCAGGCTCTTAACAAATTGGATGATGCCCACCTACCTCAGGGAAGACTATCTGCTTTACACAGCCCCCCAATTAAATTGCTCATGTTTACATTTTCTGGAAACGCCTTCACAGACACACTAAGAGACAAGTTTTAACCAGCTATCTAAGCATAGATCCTACCAAGTTGAACCATAACATTAATTAGAAGTAAGAGTAATGAGCTAATGAAAAATGGCATGGGTAAATTCCAAATACTTACGCTGAATGAAAGAAGACATAGAAAAAGAATATTTGTATGATTATCTATACCTAAATTCTATAAAATACAAATTAGTCTATAATGATAGACAACAGAGCAGTGATGGCACAGGAGGTGGGAGGAGGGGATTGAGAGAGAGATTAGTATGAGGCCTGAGGAACCCACCATGAGGGCTAATGGATTTGTCCACTATCTTGATTTTTTTTTTTTTTTTTTGAGACAGAGCATCAAGCTGTCACCGTGGATAGAGTGCTATGGCATCACAGCTCACAACAACCTCTAATTCCTGGGCTCAAGTGAGTCTCCTGCCTCTGCCTCCCAAGTACCTGGGACTACAGGTGCCTGCCACAAAGCCCAGCCATTTTTTGGTTTCAGCCGTCATTGTTGTTTGGCGGGCCCGGGCTGGATTCGAACCCCCAGCTCAGGTGTACGTAGCTGGTGCCTTAGCCCGTTGAGCCACAGGAACCGAGCCACTGTCTTGATTTTAATAAGGGTCTCAAGAATCTATCTATCTAAATATATGTACTCATATGTATTCAAACTTAAATGTGTTCATATTAAAATATTAGTTTACTATATGTCAATTATATTATAATGAAGCTGCTGAAACAAAATTAAACTAACAAAAAACATATAGGGCTTAAATTTTATGCTTCATAAATATTAACATCCCAAAGAATAAGCTTTTAAGGTTTTAATTATATGCAAATAAACAGTGCATAAACAGTGATAATATCAGAGTTTAATTGTAGACATGAAAGCTCAGATGTGGCTAACTCAAGCCCTAACTTGGTGAATTAATTACAAACATTATGCTATTTGAGTTTAGTCATTCAATTATTGTCCATCTTTGTCATTTTACCAAACACCATATTTTTAGTGGTATGTTTTTTAAAATTATGTGTACCTTTTTATTTTGTGGGATGATCCACGGTTTCTTCTCTCCAGATGTTTGCTTTTTGGTGTTTCCCCCCTCCCCTCCTCCCCAGCCCTCCCTATAAAACACACAAATAATAAAATAAGGGCAGAAAGGTTTGCAATTGGAATGGTCAGATTCCATGATGTGATTGTATTTCCTTTTACTCTGGGGCATAGCTGCTGATCCTTAAATATAAAAGCTCAAACAAAATGCTTTATCTTGCATTTGCAGATGAAAATCAACCGAGGCTGGCTTGAATGCACCTATCTCTTAAGTTCTGCTAAGGATTCTAACAAGGCCGCCCCTTTGACACAAATCTGCTTAGATATCTCTGGATTTTAACATAGCCACAAGTGAAATGATGAGGGTCATTAAGCTAGATATTACTTTACTCATAGACTGCTAAGCTTATACCATGTGGTCACGTCTCTAGAATCTGCACTGGTGGAAGGGTGACTAATAAAATGGTCCTTCAGTCTCTTGTCTGGTTTACCCTGTGTGTTTTCCTTCAGTTAGGAATTCCACGAAATGGCTTCGAAGCGGGCAATTGGTGAATGCTAGTAATTCTAGGATCCCGTGCTAATATAATAACAGCTGTAAGAGTAAAAAATTTACTCGATCATTTTAACTAGGAGATTAACTGAATTGTGACTTTTTTTCCTAATACAAACATGTTTTAGTCCCATTTAAATGAATATAAACAGCTTTTATCTTTTAAGTAAATGTTCTGTTTAACATTTGCCGTGTCTCCCCACCCCTACCATTACATCAGGTACAAAACTGTTTTATATAGGAATTACGACAGTTAGCTATGCAGTTATATTCCTTGCTCCATCAAGTAGACAGCAAACTACAATGACAAGAAGATAATATTGATCTTTGTGAATCTCGTGTTTAGTGTAATATATGGTACATAGTAGGTATTTATTGACTGAATAGATAAATGTTCTGGCACTCAATGCTGGAATGGTTATGACAGAGCTTATATTTTTCTATTGCTCCTATCAAAAACTGTAGGAGATAAATCATAGAACAAGCAGCATGTCAAGGTAAATAAACAGTGATAAAGGTGTGCACACTCGCTGTTTAATTGCTGTATGAAGATTTTTGTGGAATAAATTCTTTACTATTTACTAAGCATCTTCATTCAGTACACTGTAAGACAATTTTTACATACATCGTTGTTGATCCTTGTTTGGACTTTACAAGGTATGTATTGTTGATATTTTAGCCTTGGGGGAAATAATTATTGGACAGGTAGAATGACAGGATTGAATATGAACATTCTGAATATGTTCTCTTTCCAGTTACTTTGCCTTTAGATTAAAACTCGGAATGCTGGCTTGGTGCCTATAACTCAGCAGCTGGGGCGCCGGCGACATACACGAGGGCTGGAGTGTTTGAACTGAGGTCGGGCCTGCCAAACAATGACAACTACAGCCAAAAAATAGCCAGGTGTTCTGGCAGGTGGCTATAGTCCCAGCTACTTGGGAGGCTGAGGCAAGAGAATTGCTTAAGCCCAAGAGTTTGAGGTTGCTGTGAGCTGTGATGCCAGGGCACTCTACCCAGGGTGACGTAGTGAGACTGTCTCAAAAAAAAAAAAAAAAAAAAAGAAAAGAAAAGAAAAGGAAAAAGCTCGAAATTCTAACAACTAATATCATATACATTTACTGAGGGGACAAGTAATATGGAGTCTGGGATATTTTTCAGTGCCACGCATGTTTTGGAAATTGAATTTTTTAATATAATTATATCTTGGTAGCAGCCCAGCACTTAACAGGGACAAGATATTGCCTTCCTGGAAATTTTCTTTCTTTACTGTTTCAGTCTTTCACGTCAGGTATTTGTTTCCACCCCTTAAAACTTAAATTTCATAGTCTAAGAGAAAGTATTGTAAGTTTTAAATCAGAAAGATAACACCATGCACTCTGGGAAATGTCCTTGCTCATGTGTTGCATTTTGCCAAAATATATTCATGCATCTTGTCAAAAATATATTAATTTTGGCTACTTCACCTCTTTCAGCTCTTCAACTGTGACTATTCCAGCTCCACATCCAGAGCATTTTCTCCTGGGCACTAATTGGTCTGATAAAGTGTTTGAATATTAAGGAACTAAGTAATCTTTCATAAATAAGCATCTTCTTCATCCCATCATCCTAATAGGCTCAAAGGTAAGAACCTCTTTCTTTAAAAGTGTGCAGAGGGTATTTATTTTTATATAAGTGCATTGTTTTAAATGAACAGCTTTATGCTTTCTAAAGATAGATAGGAATGAAATTTCATACAGCCCATTACGTTAATGTCACTCAGTATAGCCACTAATAACTGTAAATAATAGCAATCTATTTTGATCAAAAGTACCTTGAATTTAAAATTTACCGTAACTGAATTACTACATGGCTAAGTATCCATACAATTTAATTTGACAAAGTAAAAGCATATTGCTGACATATGTGTATGCATTTTATATAGATTGGAGCTTTATCCAGCAGTTTAGCAGCTAAAGTCATATAGTAAATTGAATTAATTTGTCGTTGAGTTCTTAGATACACTTGTCTAGTTTCAGTGCTGTGATCAAATAGGGGACATATTGCAGAAGTTAAGAGCTAAGCTGCTAAAGAGGGAGAGCTGGATTTGTAGCTGTCTGAGAGCCCACAGCAGTGCTCTGAACTCTCTTACATTTCATCAGACTTTGTGGCTCCATAGTATAGGTCTCCGTCTCTTAGGAACTATGATAAATATATAACAAATATTTTATTTTACTAATACTAAGAAATGCAGCCATATGCCTAACTGAATACTTATTATGGGATTTCCAATATAGGGTTCTATGTTTATGTGCCATAAAATTCAAGGGTAGTCTTATCTAGACTATGGAGCTATAAAGCTTAAGTACTGAATCCAATATAGCTAAGAGACCTGAAATTGTCTAAATAGGTAAAATAATCTTATGGAAATGTTTCCTTTAGTTTTGTGATTTGTTTAAACACTTGTCTATATGCTGAACATAGTTTTAAATTTCACATGTTCTAGCATATACCACAATCTATTCATGACAGGTCTTGACCACTAATGATGTTTCCAAGACAGAGATATATACTACGCTATTTATGACTAACTTTTACAAAATGGGAAGGCCACGATCCAATAATGCGATTGTTTTCTGAAAGTCACATCATAAAGCCTCTGTTTTTTTTCTTTAGAAATCCTTTCTCATTTAATAACTGAAGTCAATGCAACATGAAACTAAACTCAAATAAGTTAAGGGATCCTAGAAAGTTATGATTTTAATAAACATTGTAACACATAAAGTTAGGCAGCATTCCGTAGCTAGCTTTTATCCAAAGGAAAAAATGTTTGTGGAATTTTTCTTGTGATTACATTAGCCATCTTCAATGAATGACGGACATTGCTACAGCAGAAAATGAAAATTACATAAAATTTATGATTCATGTTTTACAAAGTTCTATCTGTTTTCAACTATATTTCCTATTAATTAAGAAAAATAATGGTGTACTTACATTAATGGCAATTATTTTTACAGAATTCTAAGTTATAAAAAATAAATATGATGTTTTAGAATGAATTTGAAGTGCTAGTTGTGAAATTGGAAAAATTAAATAGTTAATACTCAACTACATTCTTAGATATTTGTTTTTCTTTTTTTCTGAGATTCTCAGGGTTATTAAGTTTAAGAAAAGTAGAATTTTGTGTTTTTTAACTTTGGCTATTATTAGCATTCCTAGTTTTTATTAAAAATCATGCACAATATTATAGTTAATATAGAAAAGTATTCTGTACTAGGCAACCAATGACAAACTTAACATCTTAAAGGACATAAAAATATTGACATGTTGCTTTTTTGCTGTAGAGTGGAAGAGTCATGGCAAAATTTAGTAAATTGCTCATATATTCTTCATCTTTCTATTCCAGCTAACAGGTTTGGGTATTTTCAAAAGAATTACATGAAGTGGAGGAAGTAATGAGAGGATAAATGGCAATGATATGCTTTGGAAGAAAAAGGCACTCTAGAGATAATCTCTTTGCTCTAGTCATTTCTAAGTCCTGTTCTTAATTCTCCACCAAATTTACTAATATTTGCCTGTATCATGCTACATCAGAAATATGAAAGAAATAAAATTAGTTGGTGTCATGGTCATTTTTCTTTAAATTTCACTTTTTATAACTGAAGTATCTCCTGAGAAGGCCAAGCTAAGTTTACTGGGGAGCATTTCTCAAGAGATGGTACTGAGGTCAATGCAGAGATTGCAAACGCCCTACTGCTGGTCTAAACATCTTACAGTCAGCAGAGAGGAGACAAATTACATTTCCTCTCCTAGGTTACACAATCTTTGAGGACAACTGTGTCTCAACCTCCTAGAGCCTTCCAGCTTCTATTGTAGAGTATAGAACGTGTCAGGGATAAGTTTTGTCATACTGACTCCCAACTATGTGTTGAGAGACGAAGTTGTGAAGTCAGAAGGAACAAATAGGTCACAGTATAAAAGCTCGAGGTGGAGCTAATAAAACCAAGAAGCTGGAATGAGATGAAGGGACTGATGTTGCCATAGATGTAAATGAATTCAATTACAGACATGGAATTCAGGTGCCAGCATCCACGATGACCTTCTGCTTTTCCCTGTGCTTATGCTATAATTCCTGATCAGGATACAATTTCTCCATCTTTTCCGGACCACACAACCCGAGTGAAATACCCCCATCAGTGTAGTCATCACAGAAGATTACATGGCCCAGCGTGCTATCTTGCCTTTGCCGTTGCATCCATCCGACTAAAGACGTTACCTCCTCGTCCTTTTCCTCATTGCACCTTGTCCGGTTGAGTCTGCAGGAGAGTATGTGTGTCTGGGGACCAGGAGGAAAAGAGGGTAGAAATCCCGGAGATAATTTGGACTTTTCTAGAGTTGAGCTTAAGAAGGGTCCACAGTTTTCAGAGGAGGAAATACGATTCTGACAATAGTGACAATGGAAGACAGACAGAAAGAAGGACTGGCGGCTACTGAGTGAGACCAGTGAGAACAGAGAAGGGTACGGGGTGGGAGTAGAGAAAGAAAGAAAGAAAGAGCAGGAAAAGTGGGAGGGAAACTGAGAGGCAGAGAGAGACCACTCTGGAATAAGCCAGAGTAATTAGTGTCCATCTTGCCATTTTTATTTTTAGGGTTGAAAAACCTATAAATATTTTTTAATTATCTTAAATGGAATATAGATGACACATAATAAGTTATCAGTGATAAGTATACGATTTGTGATATTTGGCAATATATAGAACTGTGTAACCAGCACTATCAAGACATAGAATAGATCCAGTAAGGCAAGCCAAAATGTTCTCCTCTTGCCCTGTTGCAATCAATACCCTGCCCCAGCCTCTGACTTCCTTTCACTATTAGTATACTTTATTATAAAATATTGTTTGCATCCAAAAATATATAAAATATAATGCAAAGACTTGACAAACTTACCACTTAGCTTCATCAGTCTTAGTATTTCATGATGGTTACTATCTTTTTGAAATTAAATATTATAAATGAGGTCAAACTCCATGATAACTTGCAAATTCCTCTCTCTCTAGAGATAAGCATTTTTCTAATTTGGCATTTATTATTGTGGTGTATATTTTTAAATAAACTATATGCCTAAATGTACACAAATTATATATGATTATTTTTCACTTTTGAGTGAGTAGAAATGGCATAATACTGAATGTATTTTTCTGTTGTTCTTGATCAATATTATATTTTGAAGTGTATTAATGAAAACTATTTCTAAATGTCATTCATTTTATCCGCCCTAGATTATCCTGTCTTGCTTCCATTTATTTATCTATTCTAAAATAGAATGGCTAATTTAAGTTATTTCTGATAGTCTGCAATTGTAATCTCAGACAATTAACGTTCTTGTATGTGTATTCTTGCATGCAAATGCCAGAATTTTCTCTAAGATGTGCATCTAGTGAGGAATGCTGACCCACAAAATGTATTGAAGATTAAAAAATATTGAAGATTTTTATTCCACCTTTAGAATATGTGAGACCTCCTGTAGTCCCACACAAGAATCTATCTTGATACTAAAGATTTGTTAGTGTTTTAACATTTTAAGGGGTAGCAAAAGGTATTCATCATACTATTTATAAGCCATTAATATTTCCTTTTCTTTCAATGGTCTTAACTTATTTGGCTACTGAATAGATTGTCTTTTTATTATTTTTTAAATTAATTTTTTTATTAAATCACTTTTTTTATTAAATCATAGCTATGTACATTAATGAAATCATGGGGTACAATGTGTTGCTTTTATATACAATAATATACAATTTGAAATATTTTCATCAAACTGGTTAACATAGCTTTCATGGCATTTTCTTAGTTATTGTGTTCAGAATTTTATATTCTACATTTAGTAAGTTTCACCTGTACCCTTCTAAGACGCACTGTAGGTGTGGTCCCACCAATTACCCTCCCTCCACCCATCCTCTCCCCTCCCCTCCTCGCCCTTTCCCCATATTCTTGTGCTGTAATTGGGATATAGCTTTCATATGAAAGCTATAAATTAGTTTCATAGTAGGGCTGAGTACATTGGATACTTTTTCTTCCATTCTTAAGATACTTTGCTAAGAAGGATATTTTCCAGCTCCATCCATGTAAACATAAAAGAGGTAAAGTCTCCATCTTTCTTTAAGGCTGCATAGTATTCCATGGTATACATGTACCACAATTTATTAATCCATTTGTGGGTCGATGAGCACTTGGGCTTCTTCCATGACTTAGCAATTATGAATTGGGCTGCAATAAACATTCTGATACAGATATCTTTGTTATAATGTGGTTTTTGGTCTTCTGGATATACACCTAGTAGAGGAATTATAGGGTCTAATGGCAATTCTATTTTTAGATCTCTAAGTATTCTCCAATCATCTTTCCAAAAGGACTGTATTAGTTTGTATTCCCACCAGCAATGTAGAAGTGTTCCCTTTTTTCCACATCCACGCCAACATCTCTGGTTTGGGGATAAGCAGTTTTAATATGTTCTAGATATTGTTTGTGATTTCTATGAGCTGCATCTATTTTCTTTCAGTCTTCAACTTGCCTTTTCATATTGATTCTTATTGTAAAGATACTAATTTTAATGTTTCACTTCAGATTAATTTCCGTTAAATAATACATCCTTTTAGTGTATGATTTAAAAAGGCCTTTATCATGAACAGCCATAAATGTATTATCTCATTTTCTTTCAAGATTTTATTTTTTTATTTAAGCTTACACATTTTGGTTTTTAATTCAACTGTAGTGCAGTTAAGTGTTGGGAAAACATAGGGACCTGGTTTTACCAGTTTCCCACTCAAGTTAAAAAATTGTCCAGGCACAACTGACTGAATACTGAAAATACACTCTTTCTTTTTGAAATTGTAATTTTCCCACTGTAGCTTGGATTCTCTCTGTGTGGGGGGCTGATTTGGGGCTGTTATTTCTCTTCCTTTGGCTTATTTATCAAGACTCTACTGTCTTAATTCTCATAGAATTAGAAACAATTCTGATATTTGGTAAGAGAAGCCTCAGCATCTTATGCTTGCGAATTCCTCAAACTCTTCTTGGTCTTTTGGTATTCCACACATACATATTTGTTAGATTTATACTTAAGAATTTAAAAATGCTGCTATTACATAGGGTTTCTATTTATAGTTACAATTAATAGTATTTTGATGATTATTTGTAAAAATAATCCCTTTTTTATTGACTTCTGATTTTGTACTAAGAAGCCTCACTAACTTCTTTCACTGGTTCTAATAGTTGGTAATTCTATGGAACCATCGAAAGGGGAAGTCATTAATATGCAAATGATGAATTTTTTATAGTCATTTCTAAACATTGCATACCTTATTTCTACCTTATTTCTGTTGTTTTCTTTATCTTAAATATGTTTTCTTTCAATTTTCAGGATGATGTTTAATAAAAGTGGAGTGGCTAGTCAGAATTATCTCATTCTTGATTTTTATTTATTTATTTATTTATTTATTTGAGACAGAGCCTCAAGCTGTCAGCCTGGATAGAGTGCCATAGCATCACAACTCACAGTAACCTCCAATTACTGGGCTCAAGCGAGTCTCTTGCCTCTGCCTCCCAAGTAGCTGGGGTTATAGGCGCCCGCCACAACGCCCGACCGTTTTTTGGTTGCAGCCGTCATTGTTGTTTTGTTTGGTGGGCCGGG
>CAUYRH010078283.1:0-15811 GCA_963574655.1 Perodicticus potto
TTCCCTGGAATAACAGAGTAGAGACTTTATCAAGATTGCAGGATAGAAGATCAACTAACAAAACTCAATTCTATTTCTATATATTAAAAATATGCATGTAGAAACTGTAATTAGAGACTTACCACTTAAACTCTCTGTAAAGAAATCCTTAAACTTAACAAAACATAAAGGATCTATATATTGAATATCAGAAACTGCTTATAAGATAGTTCAAAGAAAATCTAAATATATAGACAGGCCTATCACATTTATGAACTGGAAAAATCAACATAATAAAGATGCAATTTCCCCATCATTGATCAATAAAATTAATGCACTTTGCACCAAAATTCTAGCAATCTTGTAGGGGTTTTTTTGTAGATGTGGACAAGGCTTAGTATAAATTTAATATATCTAGTAACTCACAACACTACATAACCAAGACAATTTGAAAACATAGAATAAAGTGGATAAACCCACCTACTCTAGGCTTACTATATAGCTAGTGTAAGCTCAATAGTATGGAATTGATGGAGAGATACATACATAGATTAATGGAACAGAATAGAGAATCAGCATAGACTTAAACAGATTTCCTTCATTCATTTTAGACAGAACTGCAAAGGCAATTTAATGGAGGAAGGATAGGTTTCACCACAAATGGTATTGGAACTATTGGAAATCTATAGGCAATGAAATGAAATTTGAAACCTATTCTATATCTGATGAAAATTGACTCAAGATAGAGCATGAATTTGTAAAATACAAAACTTTTAGGAGAAAAATGGCAATGACTTCATTATCTAGGGCTATACAGAGTTTGTGATTATTTTACCAGAAGGAAATATTGGTAAATGGAACTTAAAATTAAAAATATTTGTTCTATGAAAGATCCTGATAGAGGTATGGAAGGAAAGGTACAGAGTGGCAGAAAACATCTGCAAACTACACTTTTGACAGGGAACTGATTTCTTGAATAAATAAGTGACTCTTAAAATTTAACAATAAAAGACAAAACAAACTACGAAAAATTAGAAAATGAATAAGAGACATATAAAAGCATACATAGACCATAAATAAGCACACTTATTGATGTTCACTATCATTGTTTCTTGGGGAATGCAAATTAAGTTCACAGTAAGAGATAAGTACACAACTATCATAATGTGTAAAATAAAGAAAATGTGATAACACTAAATATGAATGGAGATACAGGGAACTGATCACTCATATATTGCTGGTGGAAATTTAAAATGCTGTAGCCAGTTTAGAAAAGTGCTTGGCAGTTTCTTAATAATCTAGGAACACCATATACATACCCAGCAATTGCATGCCTTGGCTTTTATCCAAGAGAAATGCACATTTATGTTCACATAGAAATCTATACACATTCACAGCAGCTTTATTCATAATGGCCAAAACTATAGAAAACTCAAATGTACTTACTTACTTCATCAGCTGAAGG
Organism: Perodicticus potto; assembly: GCA_963574655.1. Classification (NCBI taxonomy): domain Eukaryota; kingdom Metazoa; phylum Chordata; class Mammalia; order Primates; family Lorisidae; genus Perodicticus; species Perodicticus potto. Next base: position 1,445 of record CAUYRH010078283.1, read on the forward strand.
GTTACACAGCTGTAGTACTTATAAACCACAAAATACTATTCAGTTTTCCTTTTGTTCAGTTCATTTTATTACAAATAAATGAGCTATAGACAAACACATCAACTTGGTTGGATCGCTAGGAAATAATGCTGAGTTTAAAAAAAACCCTCCAAACTCAAAATTTTACATAATAATGATTCCATTTATATAATATTTTTGAAATGACAACATATTAGAAATGGAGAACACATTAGTGGCTTCTGAGTGTCAGCAATGAAAGTAGAGAAAAGGGAGGTAGATGGGTAAAGAGGAAAATTAGGGATCCTTGTGGTAATGGAGTGAGCTCTTCTGTATCTTAACTGGGGTTCAAACATAATGAATACATGTACTAATATTGTATACAACTAAAAACACACACAAATATTGTAAGAAGTAGAACCAGAGAAATCTGAATATGATTGTTGGATTGTATACTGGCTGAAATATTTTACAGTGATTTTGCAAGATATTATCATTGGGGAAAATCTAGTAAAGAATATACAAGATACCTTAATCTACATTTATCTTAATTATAATTTCAATTACAAATAGCTACAGATCAATATTCAATGATCCATATACATACAAATGATATTGCAAAAAGAAAAGAAAAATACATGGTTACTGATATTTGAAAACCAAGTCAAGAGCTTTATCAAATTATTGAAAGACAGCGAACCACAGGTTCAAGAAACTCAGAGAATATATAGTGCCAAGAAAAAATTGCTACAGGTGCATCAAGTGTAAAAAGGGAAAAAATAACCCTCTTAAAAATAGCACTGGGAAAGTGCAAGGCATGACAGACAATAAAAAAATCTTTGAAGAGGCAGGAGAAAGAACGAGCACATTATAGAAAAATAATGATAGAAGCAACAGCAGAATTCTTGTGAGATGTTGCTGCACACCTAGAAGAAAATAGAGAGATTTAACATACTGAGAAAAGAAAATGGTAAACACAATTCTATACATAGTGAATATGTCTTTCAAACATGAAGGTAAAATAAAGATTTATTTAAACAAACAACAGCTGAAGAGTTTCATTAACAGAAGACCTGTACATCAAGGAATGTTAAGCAAAGTTCTTCAGGCATAAGTATGATATCAGAGGAAACTTGGGAGAAATGAAGAACGCTTTGACATACTCAACATTTGTAATGAGTCAACTATGCTTTCCTGACCATGTTTATTTGTCGAGATGTATTATTATATTGTGAATTTTATTTACTGGGTCTGGGTCAGCATCATATGTATATTTAATATATATAAATCTATCACTACACAAATAAAAAAGGGAAGAATCTATCAGATTCTTGGCACCACATGCACAAGGAAGTACATGCCCAACTGCCAATTCAGAAGCACACTTTGGTTCAAGGTAAATCTGTGGCAGTATAGTGGGGAAAAGGCTGGCAACATTTGGTAAAGGGTATAATCTTGCTTCAGTTCCTAAATAGTTTTAGGGCTCCTTACCAGGCTACTTCTCCAGTTGGGCCTCACTTGCCTCATTTGTTGTGTGAGGAGTTATCTAGATTCTGGCTACAGAATGGATGGCCCATGGTTAGCAGAACCCCATGACTGGGTGTTAGGAAAGCAGAGTCCCTGATCTCACAGTGACACATGACACTGGATGTAAGAAATCTCTGGGTGATTTGTATCTACATTAAAGTTTGAGAACCATCCTTTTGGATACTTTCCCCAATTCCATGATTATGAATAGATGCAAAGGGACTTAAAAAGAAATCTATGCCTCATGTTTCTCTCTTAACCCCATCAAGTACAAGAACACCTCCTGTTTATGGGATTTAATTGGAAAAAGAATAAAAATTGTATTTGTTGTCTTTTATAACTATAAAAGTACAAATTATGCTGATAATTTTAGTGTATTAAGAACCTGCTAAACTTTCCCTATTTTATTATTTATCATATCTAATTTAAACTCATTAGTCCATTTTTTTTTTTTTTTATAAAATTAGAAAGTGAAGACTTGGAAGTGTGCCACGAAACACACAGCTGAGGGTGACAACAGTAATACATGAACTCAGGTTCTTTTATTGCCAAATAACGACTAAAGAACAAGCCATGTCTCTCCTATAAGACGGTGAGTGTTACTGGCAGAACATTTGGATATTTTTCTTTGCATAGTAAGGTTAACCTAAGGCCTACTTTGCACAATTTTGAAAATAAATGTTATGTAAATATTAATCACATACTTACATAAAACTATTTTTAAATATAAGTAATCATGTTCTATTTTATTTCTTCTGGGTATCTTTATGAAACTGCTTAGATTCTTTTCTATTTTAACCCATTCTCCATTATGGCAAAAAGGTCATTCTGAAATAGAAATCTGATCCTTCTATATTACTAGCTTGAAAACTTTAGTGAGCCTCATTGAAGCCTACAGTGATGGTTCCCAAATCAGCAGCACTTTAGATACATATCTGAGAAACTGTGAAAATCAGTTTTCTCCGATCTCATCACAATCTATTAGAACACATAGGCATCACCTTGAATTTGTGCACCCTATTGTTCTTTCCAGTCTGGCTTCTTCCCTACAATAAAGACACATTGATTTATTCTTTAAAATAATAAATTGCTTCAGGTTGTCTTAACCTTCTTTCTATAGATTGACGTTTTACGGGGAGGGTTAAATGTTCTGTCTAATAGCATTTAAAAATATGAGAAGCAATTGGAGGTATACACATGCCTAATAATCGGGTAGCATTTACATTACATATTTTTACATTACAAAGGTAGGCTTACCCAAGTAATGAGCATTGTTAAGCATGTCAAAAAGAGACAACCTTTTTTTCTTCTCATCATTCTTTCAAATTTTACATTTGAAAAGTAAATTTAAACATTCCACTTTCTTCATTGACAGCAACTTCTGGAAATTGAAACTACCTGCGAATGTTCAAAATGACAACACATACACTGAGGTCTCTGACCCTGGGGTCATAGATGACAGGTACCAGTCTCTGGCCAATTGGGAGCCTCACTGCACAGTGCCACTGCCTGAGTTCCACTTCCTGCCCGCCCTCTCCCCTGACCCTGTGGGTGGAAAAATGTCTTTCATGAACCCCATCCCTGGTGCCAAAAAGGTTAGGGACAGCTGCAAACACAATGAACACACAATAGAGTTCAAAAGTTAAATCATTCAGTAGTTTAACAATAAGAAAAACAAAATTCAGAAAAGTCCAGTTGTTTGAGGTCATGAGGTTGTGTTAGAAATTGCAAATTCTGGCTGGGTGCCTGTGGCTCAACAGGCTAAGGCCACGTACACCTGAGCTGGTGGGTTCGAATCCAGCCCTGGCCCACTGAACAACAATAACGGCTACAACCAAAAAATGGCCAGGCATTGTGGTGGACACCTGTAGTCTCAGCTACTTGGGGGAGGAGGCAGGAGACTCACTTGAGCCCAGGAATTGGAGGTTGCTGTGAGCTGTGATGCCACAGCACTGTATCCGGGGTGACAGCTTGAGGCTCTGTCTCAAAAAAAAGAAATTGCAAATTCAAAATGGCTATCAATGGCCTTTCTTGTCTCCTACTTCTTAACCTGATTCCAATTGCCTAAGGGCAAGTGTCCACTTAGGAACAACATTTGACAAGAAAAAAACAAAGAAAACAAAGACATAGCAATCAGTGAAGGCATTATTATTCATATTGCTTTTGTTCAAAATTACCTACAATACAAGCATGTTCTCTAAGAGTCCTTTACTAATTACTTAATATCTCTGATTCTCAATTTTTCTTATCTATGAAAAGTAAAATAGTAATCTCATAGAATATTGTGGAGATTAAATATTTATTATGTATCAAGCATGCAGAACAGTGCATGGATATAGAAAATAATATGCAAGTATAAGCTATCATTATCCTCATTATATTTTTTACATTTTATATTTTCTCTGATCACTTTCTGTACATAGGTTTTGATTAGGAATATATGTACCTCACAACTTGCTCTTGCTCTAACTCATTTCTCTTCCTTCTTGACTGCCTGTCGTTCAGACTCTAAGCTCCAGGGTTAGACCTGAGGGCAAAAGCCACACAAACACTGCTTAGACAACTCCCACAACTGCATTGGGCCAGGTCATCCCTGTGGCAAATCTCTTCATATAAATTCAGAAATTCGATCTTAAGAAATTTCACCAAAGGAAATAATGAGAAACTACCATAAATGTTTGCTGACAGAGCTGCTTATCTAATAGCATTGAAAAAATATGAGAAGCAAATGGGGGTATACACATGCCTGATAATAGGGTAATTATTAAGTGTATAAATGAAGTTACATTCATTTAGCTTTTCAAAAGGAATTAAGAATATATTCTTTAGGTAATAAAAGTAAAATTACTCATTTAGCTTCTCAAAAGATATTTTGATAAACAAGTGAAAAACGTATGTATTGTATCTACAATGAATATCTAGATATATACCAAATTCTTATGTTAGAAAGATGGTTTTAAATGATTTATTCAAAGTATTAGCTGATTAATTTTTGCATATGGAATCCTAAGTTATTTTAAGTATAAGTTACTAATAACTTTATATATTATAAGTCATCTACAATAAGCATCACTTGCTCTTATTGTAAACATAAATAAAATTTTCAAACATTGCTAAATACATTAAAATGCAGACAATATGTTGGGAAACAAAAATTCAGTGTTTTACTATATAAAGTGCCCATACAAAATGACAAAAACAGCATTAGGACTCAACTATATAAATGCAGAAATTATATTTTCAAAAAGGGAATCAAGGGTGGCGTCTGTGGCTCAAAGGAGTAAGGCACTGGCCCATATGCCAGAGGTGGTGAGTTCAAACCCAGCCTCAGCAAAAAACTGCAAAAAAAAAAAAAAAAAAAAAAAGGAATCAATATAACGGTTAGTTACAAGTTTACACAATGTTTTTCAAGCAATCATACTTGCTTATTAATTATGTCATTAATAGTTAAAAATTCCACATTTCATGTGGAGCCTGGCATATATGTGGTGCTCAAAAATTGTTACTATTATTATTTTAGCAGTGTATGGAATAACAAAGTAGCAAAAGGTAAAAAAAATGAGCTTATTCAATCTTGGAAAGTTGTAGTACAAACACAAATCTCATTTGTTTCTGCAATTGTGAACTTTTTTTTGTTTTTGAGACAGTTTCTCACTTATACACCCTTGGTAGATTGCCGTGGCATCATAGTTCACAGCAACCTCAAAATCTTGGGCTCAAGTGATTCTCTTGCTTCAGCCTTGCACGTAGCTGGGCCTACAGGTACCCACCACAATGCCCAGCTAGAGATAGGGTCTCCCTCTTGCTCAGGCTGGTCTCCAACTCGTGAGCTCAGGTGATCTGCCCCCTTCAGCCCCTTGGTTTTAGGATTACAGTCATAAGCTCCATGCCCGGCTTGAAAGTATGAACTTTCAAAAAATATTTGTATGCCCTGATATAGTGATATGGACACTGGTAAATTATGGAAAATAATAAAAAATATTTAGAAATACATATGTGCATAAATATTAATCATAATCTTATTCATAACAGTCAGAAAATGGTTAAAATGTAAAAAACTAAACACTGTTAAAGGAGTCATATACATTAGAGGTTATGCATAAAATCAGCCACTATGCAATCATTGGTAAGTATGCTTATAAAAGATTTTAATTTCATACAAATGTTTATTCAGTAGCATTATATAATTCTAAAATGGAATGAAATGATCCCCATTACATACCAGACACTGAAAAAAGATGTTAAGAATAATGATCTTTAAGAAGAGCCATTTTAGATTTGTTCTGACACTTCAGTATAGTTTCAAAACGTCAAAAATATGCAAGAATTATTTTATATATTAATTAGAGGGTGAGAAGGGGGACCATTTGAAGCAATTGAAATACTGTATGAAGAGTAGCAAGCCCTGACCTTATCAGGACTTGGAAGTTCCCTAAAGCAAATTCAAATTTTATTCCAGCCAATGATTGGGCAACTGGCAGCAGTTAGTCATAGTTAATAGGTCATCACAAGCCAGGTGAGTCATGCTGTAAGGGTTAAATTTATTTTAGGCTTTGGGAATGGAAGAATTTGTGAGATATAGGTAAGATTTGCATTGTGTCATTTCATTTATAATAGCAATAAAAACATCTAGTGTGCAACACTTATTTCAGGTTTACCCTGCCCCAGACAGACCCAGTCAGCACTGAATTCTCTATGTGTATCATTTTGCTTACGCTTTACAATGTCTGCTTTGATGCAGACATACTATTTAAAAGTGTTAATACTTTAAATAGATGCTAAAGAAAATACTTTCCTAAAGTCAGTCCATATTCCACAGGCATAATATATCGTTCACAGGGGAGCTGGGGTGGGAGAAGATAGGGGCATTTGAATCTGACCATGTAAGCAAGAATCACTAAACTGTCAAATAAAAACAAATCCAAAGTTAGGTAGAAACTGTATCTGAAAGGATTATCGCAAGAGAGAAGGGAGATTTATGGCAATAAGTAGAATGCTCTCACCGTAAGAGTTGTAAATGTGAGGCAGGTAGAAATACTTTTTTTTAGTAGGGAGCGGGTCTTCATGAGGGGCTGTCTGCTGGCTCAGGCTGAGGAAGTGTCTAAATTCAGGTGCTTGTGGGAGGGAGAAATGTTTAAGGTTTAGTTAAGTCAGATTGGTCAGCGGACCCAAGTAGCTCAGCTATGCATTGATCAGGCAAAGAAGAAAACACAGGAAGTTTGTGTCTGCAGTGCTAGAGGTTAACAACTGGACATCCCTGAGTCTATCTAAATCACATGGGAAGGGTGGGTCTTTGCCGTAAGACGTTTCCTGGAATGAAAAAGGATGTGTGGATTTTTTTAACCCTGTCTGTTTCCAGGGTCACAGTACCCTGGTAAACTTTCACAGTGCCAAAATAAAATAATCGTTAGACTTATTGAAAACTAGTCCCTCAAAAACTCAGTGTATTTGAGCCATAAGAGTGAATTGGGGATTAGTGTTTTTGAAGTTGGGGTAAAACTTTGAGGTATTAACACCTCTTCTCTTTTTAATTTCAAGAAGATAACTTTGTTTATCATTGTCAGGGAAAGATACGTGGAGGCTATTTACCCAAACTATACTTTTCCATAGAAACCCACGTAAGGATGTGACTGGCTCGTGACACAGGTTTAATGATAAATGTTGACCTTATTCTTCATTACAAATCGTGCATAATCACCCTGAAAGGGAAGGGAGAATGAAATATGAAGGGAGGAGGCGAAAGAGAAACCCTCTCTAGGAGGACATTCTCTCAATTTGCATTCATGGTGATGGTATTACATGGTGCTACACTCATGGCCTTTCTGTCAGTCAGTTCTGAGTTCGTGGAGTCAGCCAACCTCAGAATAAAAGCGTTTTTTAAAAATTGCATCTGTTCTGAAAATGTACAGACTTTTTTCTTATTGTTCTCTAAGAAACATAGGGTAACAATTATTTACCTACCATTTGCACTGTATTAGATATTATAACTAATCTAGAGATGATTTAAAGTATGTGGTAGGATAGGTCACATGCAAATGTTGTGCCATTTTATATTTGTTTAAGGGGTTCACAAGAGTCCTGGAGCCAATTCCTCATGGACACAAAAATAATTGTGTTGTCTTTTAGGTTTTTCACTTTTCTGTTGTCTTTCAACTGATCTGTTTGCCAATTTCTTTGTGCCTAGTTTCATGAGATTTTGTTTTGTTTGTTTTGTGTTTTGTTTTGTTTTGTTTTGTTTTGTTTTGTTTAAGAGATAGAGACTCACGATATTACCCAGGATGGTCTCTAATTCTGGTTTCAAGGAATCCTCCCCTTCAGCCTCCTGAGTACCTGGGATTAGAGGTGCAAATCACCGGCCATCCCTACTGCCATGAGTTCTAAGTAGAGACTGTTTTAGAACTTGGTATCATGTCTGACGCTACCACCCTGTTTGAAGGTTTGCCAGAAACACCTCACCCAAAGTGGAGTTCACTCGATTTTCTTTGAAAAAACAAGTTTTTCTTTCAAATTGTTGACAGTGCCGAAAGGAGTATAAAGTGTGGTGCTACCAGATCATGTAAAATATACTGACTCGAAGCAATTAGATATTTCTCTTCTAAAAACTCACTAAATCCTCCAGTGGCAAAAGAAAATGATATCGTTGTTAGTGTAAAGAGAAGATGGTTCAGCTAATTTTGGACCTTTGAGAGCAGTTTCCTGGATGTGAAATCCTGGAGTTTGCTAACCATGCAGAAAGCAGCATGGTTTTAGCAGCCTGGAGGACAGAAAGCTGGCACACTTTAGAATAGCACCTTGCATTTAATTCATGACTTTTTTAATTGAAGAAATGGAAAAATTAAAATTCACTTTAAAGTTTCAAGGGAAGCACGAATAACTGTTTGTATTTCTGACCTTTTGAGAACAAACTGCTTATCTAATGAAACAAAGGCATTCTCTGAAATAGTTATGATGCAGAGATCTAAATCAGTAGTTTACGTAAATACTGTTAACCCTTATACTATATTCAAGTTTTACCATATGAAACAATCATGTTCTTTAGATCCAACACAGGATCACATGTTGCATTTTGTGATCAGAGTTTTTTAGTTTCTTTCATCCTTTCTGGGTCTTTCCTTGATGTTCATGATCTTGATAATTTTGAAATTATAGGCAGTCATTTGCTAAATGTCTTCTAAGTTTTTCTTCTTTCTAATTAGATTCACATTAAGCAATTTTGTCAAGAATATCACTGGAGTGGGGCTGCATTCTCCTAGCACTAGGTATGTGATTTGTCTGTCATTTTACTAATGATATACATAGCTGATGTCTTAATTAAGATGGTCTCTGCCACATTCTCCACTGAAAAATTATACTTTTCCCCTTTGTAATTAATGAGTGTCTTCTGGGAAGATGTTTGAAATTATGTAAATATCTCAATACTCATTGAAATATTTATTCATTAATTCATGTATACTGGTATGAGCTTATGATTTCATGTTTGATTCAATATTTGTAATTAATTACTACTGGTGTTTAATGTGATGCCTTAATTTTCTTACACGTGACCAGTGGGACACCTCTTCAAGCTGCCTTCTTCATCTTTAGATTTTTTTCTATTATTCTTTTCTTTCTGGCATTTCAAGATGCTTCAGGTTCATTTTATACTTCCTTAGGTTCAGGCCTGTAATCAGTCATTCTTCTGAGAAGCCCTAATTGTTTTTAATGAAAAATAGTATTTATGCTATTAATACTATACTAATAGAATCTGGTATGCTTATTGCTATCGAGGTGATGCTCTGCACAGATCTGCTTAGTGGGCACAGCCATACAGATTGCCCAGTCTGCTTAGACTGTCCTAAGAAAATATCATATGTCAGGTGATTTAAAGAACAAAATTTATTTTCTCAGTTATGAAAGCTGGAAGTTTCAAATCAAGATGCAAGCCTACTTGATTCCTGGTTCACTTTCACCTCTTGGACATACATGTTGGCTACCTTTTCATTGGGTCTTCACATGGCAGAAACAGAGAGAAAGCAAACTCTATGGTGTCTCTTTTTTCAGAACATTAATTACCATATCATAGCATCACCCTGTGACCTAATGTAACCATAGTTACATACTTAGCACAAACACAGCCACGTGGAGGGGTTAGAGCTTCAAGCTATGAATTTTGGGGTGACACGCACTTTCAGTCTATAACACATATGTATAATATATAAACAAACATGTTTAAAATTACTTTGATTTCTATATTCCTCTGAATATTTATAAACCATTGAGAAATAAAAATAAAATGATAACCTCCCAAACAACTGAATAAACCCCCTCTTGACCAACGAGTCCCCAGAGAAACCTTCAAACTGAGTTTCCAGCCATGAGAGCTTGCGAGGTTGGACACACTTGTTACCCATTCCTCCTCAGTAATTGCCATGAGGCTTCTTTCCTAAGGATTAAACAGAGCCAGTCCTTTGGAAAGAGTTACTCTACTGTGACTTCAATCAACAACCTAATGTTACTTCTCCGTTTTTGCAATTTCTGCGCTACAATTGGCCAGCATTCCTTCTTAATAAGAAAGAAACCACTGATCATGGAGTGATGCTGGTCATTCTACTCACGTTTTGACTTTAGAGGAACCAAAACTCCGTTCTTGGACCATGCAAGTCCCACCGGTTTTTTTTGACTGTGGTTGCCATGAAGCTGCATAAAGCTCAGTTGTGCATGTACAAGTTTCTCCTTTCATAAATATTTGAGACTTCTCCTATAGCTTGTGAAATATATATATTTGACCACCCTGCTCAGCTCGAATTCCTGTTTCTATTATTTTTTCTTTCCTGTTCCTATTCTTCTTTCCTGAATTACCTGTTTCCAGCTTCTAGCCAGAGGCTATGCTTTCTAGACTGACAGAATCACCAGCTTGCAGAGTACAACCCATTAAGTGAAATAAAATTCTCTTTTTCAAATATATCAACCTTGTCATTCTTCAGTTGATACCACAGATCCTACAATTACCTTCAATTTTCATTTATTATAATAGAGTTCTTTCTGCTTTTTCATATTTATCAACACTATCTCCAGTACAAATCAGGTACTTATTATTTTAATACATTTGCTTCTTTGTTTGATCACCCTCTATGTGAGCATCTCCCTTGGTGACTGTGTCCTCACCAGAAATGATATCCTACCTCTCCCAAATCTCTGACAACCAGAAACACTTTGATCAGAATGTGGTCATTCTCCCCATCTTGTTAGATCATGCCACCCCAATTTGCCTCCTATAGCTCTACGTCACCTTCTGACACGTTATAATGGGCATGTGCCTAATCTTTCTTCACTCTGCACAGGAGTTACTCTTCATCCAGGGTCACCACTTTCCACATGCACACTCTCCTCATCCCTTCCCAGGCTACTCTGGCTCTAATATCCAGGCACTGGGCCACCCTAGTAAGCTCCCTTAGATACCTAACTTGCTGTATCCTATCAAATGGGTAAACAAATCCAATGTCCTATCCATTGCACTGAGCCAGGGTCACTGACTTTAGGCTAAAATTCTTCAGGAGGAAATAAAGAGACAAAGAAAGGGAGAAAGGAAAGAAAGAAAGAAAGAAAGAAAGAAAGAAAGAAAGAAAGAAGGAAGGAAGGAAGGAAGGAAGGAAGGAAGGAAGGAAGGAAGGAAGGAAGGAAGGAAGGAAAAGCATTGCATAATCATAGTTTTATAGACAAACAGAATCACTAGGACATAGATAGATGATAGCCAGATGATAGATAAAAGGAGATTTTATTATGGAAATTGGCTTGTATGATAGTGGAGGTTGAGAAATCTCACAATACTCTGTCTGCAGACTGGAGAACAAGGAAAGACAGTGGTATAATTCATTCTGAGTCTAACAGTCTGAGAACTAAGGGAGCTGTTGGTATAACTCCCAGTCCTAGCCAGATGACCTGAGAATTGGTATGAAGGGGATATCAAGGAGAACGCTAGTTTAAGTCTCAGAGTTAGAATGGGGAATCATGAGCTATGATGTCTTAGGGCAGGAGAAGATGAATGCCTCAGCTGTAAAAGAGAGAGAAAACTTGTATTTTTCCTCCCTTTTCAGGTCCTCAAAGGATTAGATTATGCGCCCACATGGGTGAGGGTGGAACGTCTTTACTCAGTTTATGGTTCAAATGCTAATCTCTTCGGTGAACATCCTTACAGACATATCAGAAATAAGCTTTCATCAGCTTTCTGGATATCCTTTAGCCCAGTCAAGCTGACACTTAAAATTAATCACCACAAAAGGGAAAGAGAAGGATAAGCATAATTCTTAGCATCTGTTGATATCTGAGAAGTAAAGGAAAAAGCTATAATTCCGAGGAGGCTGAACCTCTTAGGAAAAGGTACCTTTTTAGTCTACCTCCATTAAATTCTCAGTTATGCCTAGCACAATTCTAGGTGCACTACAATTTCTTTATTTAGCCCCACTAAGTACCAGCATTGTATTAATTACTGATGAATACTATGTTCTTCCTATTGTAAAGAGGATTACTTTCCAGAAGAAAAGGAAAACAAGAAAGTAAGCCATTAAAATAATGAATTATAACCTTCATAAGAGGGTATGATAAAATACAAAATAAATATTTGTTCTTTGTCCCCACTCCTTGGCACACAGCTCCCAAACCTTTGGAAACTTCTAGTGACAAGCATATTTTGCATCTTAATGAGATATGTGGTGGCTGAGGCTCCCCATGTCGGTGCCTGTAATTTATTCAATCATGCCTGAATGAAACTTCCATAAAAACCCTTACACAGTGACATTCGGAGAGCTTCTGCCTTGGTGAATACATCACGGTTCTGGGAAGCTTCAGTCTCCTTTCCTCATAGCTTACCCTGTGCATCTCTGTCATTTGATAAAGAGTTTTATGCTTTATAATAAACTGGTAAGAGCAACTAACACATTTTTTTGGAAGTCCTGTGAGGTGTTCTAGCAATTTTTTGAATCCCAAAAGAAAATCAGGGAAACCCCTGATTTATATCCAGTTACTCCAAAATATAGGAGACCTGGAACTTCCAACTGGCATCTGAAGTGGGGACAGTTATATGGGACACTAACTCCAGGGAGTGATTGAATTAAACTGTGGGACATCCAGTTGATATCAGAAAGTTGAACAAGTGGGGTTAAACAGACATCTTGTATTTGGTATCAGGAAAAAAAGTCTTCAGTGGGTGTCACAAATCTTGTGAGTAAAAACAATGAAGAGGGGGTTAATCACTGGTGTCAATGGATCCCAGCAGTTACAAGATGCATCTTAGAGAAAAGGAGGGCTAAGACATTTTCCTTTCAGAATTTCATTTAAAACTCACAGTAAGGAAGTGAAGGAAAACAAGCAAAAGGCATCAGTTATAATATAAAGTTTAAAAACAATGAAGCAGTAAACCTCACAGAGATGGCTGAGTTAGCATCACTCGCACAGGTAAGGAGAACGTTGGGTCTCAAACATTGGCTTATGATTTCAAACATCATGCTTTTGAAAATAAACCACAACCTTCAGTTGAAGAATGTGTCACATTCAAGGTACTTCTGCACAGTGTGTCACAAAAATGATGTGGTGGTTGTTTTTGATAAATCAGAATTAGTGAAGTACACTGCCCAAATCTTTACCCTCTCTCTATATTCGCCACCAGTGTCTTTGTTGGCATCTTAATAACTCTTGTTCTGACTATTGAAAAGCCTTTATATTGTCTATCTTTCCCCTACTGGGTTTTCCATTCTTGAAAAATAAATCTGATTAAGTCACTTTCTTGCTCTCAACTGCCTAGAACTGTGGGCCACATACCTCCTGATCCAAAACTGGACATTCACTCTTAAACAGTGTCCCCCAAACTAGTTTCCTTCCTTGCAAAATCCCACTATTCATTTTTAAAGACCCTTTGGGCTTGTAGTTTCCTCTGTCTACATATAGTTACATGTTGATTAATCGAGCACCCCCACGTCATTTCTTTTGTGATGTCTACACTGATCTCTTTAGGACACTTGGATTTTTTTCTTCTACTAAGCTCCAGTTTTACATTTCCATCATACCTTTGGGGAGGGGCTATATCTTTTCATTCCTGACTTCTGGTTATTGAGTGGTACCCTTCCTATATTAATTTGTGAATAAACGCTACATATTCTTTTTTTTTATCAAGTCATATATGCACAGATCATGTATACATCAATGCATTTATGGGGTACAACGTTCTGATTTTATATACAATTTGGAATGCTTAGATCAAATTAGTTAATATAGAGTTTCACCTCATTTACTTAATTATTGTGCTAAGACATTTATATTCTATACTTCATAGATTTGACATGTGTGCTTGCAATATGCTCCATAGGTGTGGTCCCACCATTTACCCTCCCTCCATCAAACCTCCCCTCTTCCCTCCATCACTATCATCTTCCTTCCTACAACTTGGGCTATAGTTGTGATTTATCTTTCATGTGAAAGTGTGAGTGATTATAAATTGGTTTCATAAAAGTACTGAGTACATTGGATACTTTTTCTTTGATTCTTGAGATACTTTACTAAGAAGAATATGTTCCAGCTCCATCCATGTAAACATAAAGGAGGTAAAATCTCCATCTTTTTTTTAAGGCTGCATAGTATTTCATGGTATACATATACTACAATTTATTAATCCATTCATGGGTTGATGAGCACTTGGGTTTCTTCCAAATGCTACATATTCAGTAAACAGATTATTATTCTTTTTCTAGCTCCCAGTCTTTCCAGAAAGAATTGCCTCTGTGTCTCTATATATGTCTTCCATCCTGTCTTGATACTTAAGTTTCTATCCTGTGTTTTTGCATATTATTTTTTGTGTTATCAACCACTCCTTAA
>CAUYRH010078284.1:0-64567 GCA_963574655.1 Perodicticus potto
TGAGAAAATATCATGAATGTTACATTAATCAGGTGGATAAAAATATCTCCGATTGTATGGGAAGCCCGCACACTGTACTCCAAGCTTGAATCATTGTACACAGTTATGACTCAATAAAAAATAATTAAAAAAAATAAAAAAACAAAAACCTAAAGGAATTTCGTCATAGAAGTTCTCTACAAGTTTCCTGTGTCTCTTTAAAAATAAGCGTTTGAAACTCTTGGAATTCACATTTGTTTGTCACCTAGCACCAGGACACACATTCTCTGGGAAGAGTGTATCGCCAATTCTATCAGGAGAAAGAACAAGAGGGGTTTCTTTCTTCCTCCTTCATCTTCCAGATTTAGGGGTTTACCCTAATAGCATGGCTCAGGGGATTCTCACACTTAAAACTCCTAACATATCAAAAAAGGAGAAAATCTCTCTTTACTCCTTAATTGTTTTGTCGAATACGCTCTCAAAAGTTCATTTTTGTTACCTTTTTCAGGCAAAATAAGAGGCCTTTTACAAAAATTCTATTGCTAAAACAATGGAATTCTCCTAGGGAATGACTTCGTTATGGAAATGAAGTGACAGCTTCTTTTATCTAGCCAGGCAGAAAGTCTGCATTTATAAAAGGCATTCAGAGCACTCAAGTGTTGTGTGTGGGAGGACAAGAAAATGCTATTTTTAATTCAGATTGCAGTATTCCTCCCATCCAGGTCTTTCAGTATAATCATAATCATAATAAGTCTGATCTAAAAAGGAAAAAAAAAAAAAGATTCCCATTCCTGCTGACCCCAGCAGAAAAGGAGACAAGAAAAAAAGGGAAGAATTAAGAGAATGATTAATACTGCTTCCTCCACTGTTAGACCGTTCTGTAGGCTCAGAGATCCACCTTTAAGGCAATTGGAGCTGACGATCCATTATCCAGAATTAAAAGCACTTAAACTCTGCTAGTAACACATTACGTCTTCTCACACAAATTTGCATCTTTGTCGGGTGACTTTCACTATTCTGAGTTTGTGGGAATCGCCTGCTGGGAAACGCTGTGCAAGTTGCTCCATCTGTTTCCAGAAGTTAATGTTCCTGGGTGATGGACGTGGCAATGGAGTCCAGCTGGGTGGCTGGGCCATGCTGGAAACCTGATTTCTAAGTTCAGTAGTTGGAAGGAACTTTGGTAAGCAACCTGAGCTTCTGTTTAGGCAAACACAGACCTTTCCAGGTCAACTGCGGAATATGGAGTGAGGAATGGAAATGCCGGTGAGGAAGTGAAGACGCGGTGGATGACTCTTTGCAGAATTTGGCATTGGCAGGAAAAACAGTATAGGTTGGAAAATGGAATCACCAAGGGTAACTAGACCTTCTAGTAATGACTAAATGATGGGTAAGAACACACACACAAGACCAGAGAAGAGGTCAGGTGGGCGAAGTATTTTTTAATGGAGGTAAAATTTGCGTAAGATTTACCATTTTAATCATTTTCAAGTGTATAATTTAGTGATTATTAGTCCATCCACCATGTGCAACCATCACCACTGTCTCATTTCAAAAGATTTTCATCATCTTCAAGGGAAACCCCAGACCCAGTCACTCTCTGTTTCCAGCAAAGACTAACCTGCTTTCTACCTCTGTGGATTTGCCTACTCTGGATTTTGTGTATGAACGTGGCCTTTTGTGACTGGCTTCTTTCTCTTAGCATATATTTTCAAGGCTCATTCATACTGTAACACGTATCAGCACTGCATTCCTTTTTTGGCTCAATAACATTCCATTGCACGGCTACACCACACTTTGTTAACCTACTAATCAGTCGATGGACATTTGGTTCTACTTTTTGGCTCCTATAAATCATGCTGCTATGAACATTTGTGTACACAATTTTGTTTGAATACCTGTTTTCAAATCTCTTGAGAAGATATCTAATGGTGGCATTGCTGGGTCATACGGTAATTTTATACTTAACTCTATAAGGAACTTCCAAAACTGTTTTCCACAATGGCTGTACCATTTTACACTCTCATCAGCAAGGTACGAACATTCTAATTTCACCATATCCTTGCTAACACTTATTATTTTCCTTTTAACTTTTTATTATGGCCATCTTGATGGGTATGAAGTGGTATCTCATTATGGTTTTGGTTTGCATTTCCCCAAACACTAATGATGGTCTATCTTTTCACATGTTTATTTGTTATTTGTATATCTGGGGGAAATGTCTATTCAAGGCTTTTTGACATTTTAAAATTAGATCGTTTGTCCTTTTGTTTTTGAGTTGTTAAGTGTTCCTCAGATTCTCCAGAAAGTAGGCTCTTGCCAGATATATGACTTGCAAATATTTTTTCACATTGTGTGGGTTGTCTTTTGACTTTCTTGATACGTGTCCTTTGATTCACAAAAGTTTTGATTTTGATGAAGTCCCAATTTGTCTATTTTTTTTTTTTTATTATCCCAGGTAAGGAGATTTTGTTGCCTGTACTTTTGCTGTCATGTTTAAGAATCCATTAACAAACACAAGGTCATAAAGATTGACTCCTATGCCTTCTTCTGAGAGTTTTATCATTTTAATTCCTAGATTTAGGTTAGTGATCCATTTTAGTTAATTTTTCACACATGGTGTGGGGTAAGGGTCCAACTTCCTTACTTTTGCATATGTTCCATATGTCTTTTTCAGTTTTTCTAGCACCATTTATTGAAAATAGGTAAGAGATTTTGAGTATGAAGTGATGTTAGTTCTTTCTCTTTATAATACCCTATATACACACACATACATATACATAATTTTGAAAATTAATTTTAATAAACTGGCTTTTGACTACACTGTGAGTGTATTCACTATACGGAAAATATTTAAATGTTTTTCCTCATCTTCCATTTTGAAGATGTAGCAAATTCTCAAGAATGATGACCCACCAGAGCCATAATCCTGAGCTTCGAAGGAAGTCAACCAGTTCTTGGGTGGTACTTCTGCGAAGACTAATTTCCAAAAGCAATAAGTAGCTTGAAATTGTTGGATTTATTTTATTCTTTGAGTTCCACTGCTTCTACATTTGTTCCCCTCTAGTGAACAGTCCCTATCCTCAAATATCTAGAGACCTCTTGCTTCCTTCCTGGCCTGACACCTACTTATTAAGATTGGCTCTTTGGAGAGAATAAGCTAGTCCATACTATGTCACATATGACCAACAGAAATGATAACTTTTAGCCTGATGCCTAAGTCCCTGTTTACTTTAAGCAAAAGGAATAACATATAAGCTATAGAATTTCTGTAACATCCATTCATCTAGTTCAAGGACTGCAGACTTTAAATATTTCCCTAAAGCATCAGTTCTCAAACTTGGCTGCACATTGGGATCACCTGGGGAATCTTAGCAAATACTGGTGCCTGGGTTCCACCCACAGAGATCCTTATATAATTGGTCTGGGGGAACAGCCCAGGCAATGGGATTTTGAAAAGCTCCCCAGATGATTCTAATGTGCAGCCCAGGTGGAGAGTCACTGCCCTAATGTCAGCCATCAGAGGTTGCTACCTACTCCTCCCATGTTCAAAGGTAGCTGTTCTTGCCACATAGCACCAGTTGCAGACAAGGAGAAACAGACAATCATCTGTTCTAAAAAGTCTTACAATTTCAAATATAAACTAACAAAACTTGAATTTCCTATATTAGTTCTGATTTTCTCTTCCCAACTACCCTGTGAAAGTAGTTTTATTATTCTGATATAACAGATGAAGAAACAAACTTGTGATCCTGATTAAGCAATCGCCCCAGATCACAAAATTTGGAAGTGGCACAGAATGGACTGAATACAGTTCTTCCTGCTCCAAAGTCTGTATCGTTTATGCTGTCTCCATAATTTCAAAAGGACCAACTGTTATGAGCGTGGTCATATTATACAAGCTGATACCGAGAACCACAAAGAGAACATTGACTTCAAATCTTCCTTCCGGCACCTATCTTGTGGAATAGGGGGTTTAGGAGATACCTAGTCATTTAAGAGACTGGTTCTTTCGCTGTGGGGTGTGTGTGTGTGTGTGTGTGTGTGTGTGTGTGTGTGTGTGTGTGAGAGAGAGAGAGAGAGAGAGAGAGAGAGAGAGAGAGAGAAATTCACACAAAGAAAGTGGGCCTTAAAGGCTAGGCACAGCAATGGCTCACACCTATAATCCTAGTATCTGGGAGGCTAAGGTAGGTGGATTGCTTGAGCTCACAAGTTCGAGACCAGCCTGAGCAAAAGCAAGACCTAGTCTCTACTAAAAATAGAAAAACTGAGGTAAAAGGATTGCTTGAGGCCGAGTTGGAGGTTGCTGTGAGCTACGATGCCATAGCACTCTACCTAGGGCCACAGCTTGAGACTCTGTCTCAAGAAAAAAAAAAAGAAAGAAAGTGGGCCTTCAAGGGCACATCTGAATTTAGGAAGACATGTGTGACTTCAAGAATGCACCTAGGGAAGGTTGCCAGAGATGGAGCAAGAGTAGTAATTCTTTCCAGTGTGTGATACCACTGGAAATAGGTTACAAAATACCTTTATCGTGGTACAAAAAATAACAAACACTGAGGAAACTACCACTTCATTCCTTGTGAATTACGCCTATATGTAATTACAAAACTCTATCACTAGAAAATAACAAGATGAAAGGATATATGGCAAAAATCTACAATATTTAAAATTTTCCTGTTCCTAAAATAGAGGAGCCACAACTTCCGCATAATATCATCTTGTCTGCCAGAGTACAGGGCACATTAACAAGCCTGTACACAACAGCAGAATCAATTAGAATTGAGAACACATATTGTTAATGAGTTAGAGGCTGGGAAGTAGGTTCCAAGTGACTTTTTTCTCTTTTTTCAAACTGGTGAACTCAAGCCAACGTGTAGGTTTGTGCACGCGCATCTGCAGTGTCCATGTGCACACACGAGGCTTGAAGGAAAGATGCATTTCAGTCTTGTGACTGTTTTTATAAGTCCAACCTACTTTGCCTTAAAACCAGCAGAGAAGGGTTGTAATGCTATTGTTCTGTCTGCACATTACTACACAAAAAACCTGGAAGAATGTCTATACAGTAGATTTATGAGCTGCAAAGGAGGAAGGATTTGCTAGAGCTTTTCCTGAGCCAGTATCAGAAGTGGGTTAGATGAGCAAAGTTGTCACAAGGGGGAGGTGTACCTGCAGGTCGCCTAATTGTAGTGAATCTGTCAACTTTCTTTCCAGTGTATCAAGATTTTACTCTTCAAAATCATTCTCAGTATGCTCTGAATTGCTATACTTTTAAGTTAACGACTTCTCAAAGTGCTGTTTAAAAACTGACATCTTCCCCACATTTCAGGCTTAGAATACATCTCAATTTGCAAAGTCTCATTGGTTCTTATCAAAGTACTACTTTAAAAAAAATACACTTGACAGCCAATCTCTTGAAAATGATTTGTACAGAAATTGTGTTCAAATTACTTTGTATCAAGACATTTAAGAGAAAATGTGGTTTTCTTTGTAATAGGCTAAAAATAATGATATCCTTTATCTTCAACTGAACACGTACATATGTTGTATAAGCTGCTGCATTCAAACAAATTGAGAAACAGTAGGATTCTGGCTAGCGTCCATAAAGAAACAAAACTTGCTCAGAATTTCATTTTAAGCATTTAAAAAAATACAATTAACTATTATTTTCCACAAAGTTCAATCCTATATGTAGAATCCAAGTCGCCAACCAGGTCCTAGACATCAAATGATAAAACCTGATGTCTCAAAACCTGACAAGAAACCCAGAAAAAAATAATTACTGCAGTCAAATTTTACATGAGAAAAAGAGAATGAGAGGAAAGACATAATTTACGTTTCTACAAATTCCTGTTGAGTTACTGGGCAGTATGCTATTTAATATGACCCTCATGAAACAGTATACTTAAATTGTCCCTAATTCATATCCCTAAAATACTCCCCACTGAATATTTGAAAGTACTGCTAGGTGAGGTTCAGAATTCGATAAAACATGTTTCTTGCTTTGAGTGTGGAATATTGATATTTAAAACATTAAGCTAATTGTTACCAACTCTAATAATTTTTGGTGATTTCTCATAGCTAACTGGTGATTTTTCAAATGTTTTTAAAAGCCAGAGCACTGCCTTCAAACAACATCGTATGCAGAAATCCAATATAGAAATGAAACTGAAGCTATTGACACCGTGTAAACTATCAGTTCCTCCACCTTGCTGTCCATCACCATAGAGTATTTCTGAAGGCCCTGCCATAGGGGCTAGGAGCACTGCGGAGTCCTTAGGCCACTGGAGAACATGGCTTGACCACCACTGACCAAAGGAGTCTGCAGTTCTCAGCACAGACTATGAACCTCTTTACACGATTTGTCCTTTTATTTCACAGGCTTATGAGCTCACTACCCTACTGGACTCATGACACATCACGAATGATGGGGCACTGACTCCTCCCTGCACTCACCACACACATACAATTAGTTCTCTGTCCCTTTCTCCATGTTGTTCCTCAGCACATGATCTATCCTCTCATGTCCCTCTCCTACTTGACAAGTGCCAAGGTATCTCACAACTCTGCACAGTTAGACACAGGCCTAACTCCAAATATGTATTCACATTATGCCCTCCATGCTGGGTGGTAATTACTATTCATGTGGGTTTCCTCTAAACCAGCGGTTCTCAACCTGTGGGTCGCAACCCCTTTGTAACAATGAAAATACATCGCAACATTAGCAAGGTTGAGAACCACTGCTCTAAACCATCCTGTGAACAACGCAAGGACAGAGAGTATATTGTATTTATAGTTGTTATACTCCACTTTTAGTGCAGGTGTTGACACATAGAGTGGCCTAATAAACGTTTGCTGAATGAATTAATGAATAAGTGGAGTTGGGTGGGTGGGTGGATGACATGATGATGTGATTTCATCAAAGCAGTAGAAAGCCTTTATATAAATATACCAATACACATATATGACATATTTACTTTTTTTTTAGACAGAGTCTCACTTTGTCAGCCTCTGTGGAGTGCAGTGATATCGTAGCTCACGGCAACCTCAAACTCTTGTGCTCAAGTGTTTCTCTTACCTTAGACTCCCAAGCAGCTGGGACTACAGGCACCTGCCACAATGCCTGGCTATTATGACATATATAATTTTAAAATATTGTGATAAAACACACATAACTTAAAATATACCATATTATCCATTTTTAAGTGTACAGTTCAGTGGCATTAAGTACCCTCACACTGTTGTGTGACCATCACCATCGTTCATCTTCTGAATTCTTCATTTTGCAAAAGTGAAACTCTTACACATACACACGTTAAAAAATATTCTTAATATTGCAGTTCAATAATCTAGAGTGTGGATGACCCAGGTTCTTCACTTCCCTCTTGCCCCCACCTGCTGTATATCTCGTGCCATACTTGGGATGTTCTTTAGCGAGAAATGTGGTAAATGTGGTTGAGACACGTGGTCAAGGAAACTCCTGCCTACTAGTTTAACTACTAACTAGCAGCGTGGGCTGCTCAAAACGTATTTCCTGGGTTATTTTCCTAAAGCCAACTGATTCCCACTCACATGGATTGCTGGGAGTCAGCTTTGACTCCTTGCTGGTCCGGGCTTCTGGAAAGCATGCCCTACGAAGGGCAGAGCCTGAGTGTAAAAATAGCCCATACATAGCACAGGTTGCTTATGTATGATATGCACGTGATTTGTTCACTTGACTATTTCTGAACTTAGGACCTACTTTATGTATGAGGAGAACATTAAAGGGTGGCGGCAGTTCTCACCCCCACCCCAGGAAACTAGTCATTAAATCTATAGTGTATCAGAGACACCAGAGTGTTTTTAAAAAACACAAAAACAAAATCTAGTACAAATTTCCTATTTGCACATAATGGTTTTAATTTAAAATGTCTTCATATTATAATCACGTTGTCAATCTTACACGTAGAGGAATATAAAGGAAAGAAGGAAAAGGACTTGAAAAAAGTCACTCAGGTGATACGAACGGCTCCCCACAGGTCTCTCCACTGCTCTTGGCCGCAGGTTCCCCATGTGTAAAATTACACAGGGTAAATGAAAATTATACCAGGGTTAAGCTATTCCTGACATTCCTCCTGCACCAACATTCAACAGCTCTCTGACCTTATGAGGCCCAGGGGTCCTTCTGAGGGAAAAGAGCTGAAACACCTGCTGTTCTACTTTGAATAGTTAGTTCAGGATTGAGAAAAACAGCAAGAACCCAGCTCCTCCTGTGTTCGGCTCTCCTTCTTTTACATTTTAGCATTAGCTCTACTTCTGTTTCCAACTAGGATCATCACTACTGCTTACCCTTCAAAGCAGAGCCTTGGCCACTGAGCGAGGGGCCACAACGCAGCCAGGACACAGTCTCCACTTCCTAGCTGTGGTCAGCTGGATACCTAGACATGCATAAGGAAGCTATGTAGTCCTTGCCTGAAAGAAGGCCACCTATCCGTATGTCCACCTTCCCACCAAATGCCAGCCTTCTTGGCTACTCAGTACACTTCCCATGTGTTGAATTTTACCAGCCAACACCATACCACCAGACTTCGTGTTACCAAGAAATAAGTAAACAACATGAAAAAGATCCCTATCAGGTGGGCTTGGACTGCTGGTATTTTTTGCGTATTCTATCATGAGGTCAGGCTGATGCCTCAAACCTTAAAAAGTCAATGAGGGAAGGAACGCATATAGGCTTTATACAGGAGCTTAGGGCACTGGCAGCCTACTAAAATAGAAAGTTAAATACAGCAATGAGATTTTGAAATTTCCCCTTGCAGTAAAAAAAAAAAAAAAAAAAGATTTAATATGAACATAAGCCAGACTTGTTGAAAAAGCAGTCTTTGTTCCTCACAAAACTGCAGTTGACTCTTTACAGAGTACTTAAATCTCCTGAAATATCATACTATCACTGACCCGTGCATGTCCTTAAGAGGCTCCTATTGCAAAAGCATGCTCAGGGAGAGCCAACAGTTCAAAGGCAAATTCGGGGCTCAGTGATAAGATGATTGAGAACATAAACTACGATGCATCTGTCTTTTAAACATTTAAGTAATTTTAGTGTTACTTCACGTGCCAGAGTCAATGAGTTATAAAAACCCCTGCTTTCTCATAAAAGCCTCCACGGACCCTAGGGATGGTGAATGATGTTCGAATGAACATCACTTGTCCCATTTCCTCTCATAAGAAATCATCCCCTTTCCACTTCATCTGTAGGACAGACAAGGTCTTACTCCAGGAGGACAGGCCCAGGCCTGGAGCATCATGGTCTTGGGAGGGACTTCACAGAAAATCTTGGCAGTGGGGTTTACTACAAGCTCAATGACACAGAAATGGAAGACTCATCGGAAGCCTTGGAAAAATGAAAACTATTTCTGGGGTAGCACAGAAGTTTGGCCTTTTAGCTGGTGCTTTGTTTCCATTTGTTCAAAGGCTATGACTCATCATTCTGGGGACAGAGAGCAGGCGCAGTAATTTCAAGTTTTATTAAGCATGGGATCAAAGGAAGAATGTGTTATAAGGGAAATGTTCATTTCTCTAAGTGATTTTTCTCCAGTGTGATTTTATTTAAGACTTTTACATATGCAAAGCTGATGTCTCCTCAGACCTGACCCTTTTAAATTTCCAGAAAATACAACATCCTTGCGTAGATCAGGCTATCAAGCCGTAGTTCAGTAAAGGGTGGGGTTTTTTTGCTTTAATTCCTTTCTTCACTCTCTATATAATGATAGCCAAGGTATTTAAATTCTCTGAAAACACAGAATCCATTGACATGATGAATTTTAAAATATTAATGTCTTATTCAGAAGGGTTAGGAGAATTGATGAGTTAATGTTGCTAAATCTCTTTCCAATTCCCAGGTCTAAGGAGTGAAATGAACATTATTGTTATTTGTCCCAGTGGAGGCTCACTGAGGAGCTGTGGTCTGGTGGGTCCACTTGGGATACAAAAGTTCATAACTTTGCTGGAAGAGGGGAAGATTTGTTGGCAGTACTTCCTTTTGCCTAATCCTTTTCTATGCTAAGAAAGTAAAAGACGTGTCAGTGATGATTGATATCCTCGCTCAACACCACATAGGAGTGGACACAGGTGAAAATAGGCCAAAAACTGTATGTGTGCGTGTAAGGATGAGCAGACGGACGGATGGACAGAAAAACAGCCAGCTGGCAACCAAACCCACCTACTCCTTCATGCTATGTATCAAGGCCACTTTTTAGAACCTTGACCTTCTTACCCAAACTGTCATTGCAGTACAGATCATCATACATTAAGCCTTAGAATGTAATGGATTTCACTTAATCAGTCAAATCTACGAGATTTGGGGGTAGGTACTTTCAACACAGATTTGTCTAATTTTTTAGGTCATATTACGCAAAACTTTTGATCTATTATCTCTTGCTTTTCCTGCTGTTGTTTCTCAAACTTATCAAATATTTTTATTGCATAATAGTTAGAAATTCTCAGTGCTATAAACAGTGCTTGGAATTAATGGATAAATAAATGGAAGAACAGATGGCTAAGAGGGATCACCCAATCACAACACTGCAAGTTCAGAAGGGACCTTGAAAGGCCCCTCTTGCCACAAGGATAGAGTGAACTTTTAACATACCAGACAAGTGTTTTGTTTTTTTTTTAAATGAACACTTATGAGAAATGGGCTCAATCACCTCAATTACTATTTTAATGTTTAAGGACTTTTATAGTACAGAAGCTCTTCCTTATCCTTACATCTCCAAAGCCAAGTTTATAACTACCATGCCTGAATAGAAGGCGAGTGATACTACATATAAGGTATTTTTCCCCAAATATAGCCCTTAGAAAAGCCTAAGTCTACTTATTTTTGAGTCCTTATAAAGTTTTTCATATTATTTGCTGGTCTCTTAAATATTTACTTTTGAACAAAGTACTGTTTATGAAAGACATGTTATCCTGAAACTACCTTGATAAATGCTAGTTTTGCATCTAACAGATGCTTTTTTTTTTAAAAGGACAAAAACAAATTTAACTAGTAATTATTCTTGGGAGTATGAGTTTCACAGTTGTAAGTACTGGATGTCACTATAACTAAAAAATAAAAAAGCTTTTTAAAAATCACTTTCAAAAGCAACACAGTAAGTGGTTACATTGTATAGCTGGTGAAAATACATTCACTGGGAGAATGGAGGGGGAAAAAAATCTCTTAATGATATGGTTTAGGATACTGTTCCAGTAAGGGGTCCTGATATGCCTTCCTGTATCCACGCTAGTACTAACTCTAAGTGTGGCTAAGTAACTTGTTTTGGCCAATGAGGTCCTAACAAATGTAACTGATAAAAATACAGGAAGGGGGACTTGTGGCTCAGGTAAATTTCTGGCAATAGCAAAAAACAAAGATTTAAAACACAATGTATCTCAAACAACTTAGATGCATGTCAAGATGATATGCTCTGGAAAACAATATTAGATGACCACCCAAGTGGAAGACAAAGATACTGTAGATCAAAGTTGTAAGTAAAATTATTTCAAATAATTGAAAGTGTAAAAAGGGAATATGTCTAAAGTAATTTATGTATGATTTTTAACAGGTGAGATTTAAGTACAAATGTGATGGTTTCATACAAATTATGAAGTCCTTATATGCGTAAAGTTAGCCCAAAAAACTCATTGAAAGGATGAACGATGGCTTACATGTGAGTTTATATGTCTTCCCTCAGGCCCAGACTCTGTAAGTTGCAGACCTGAGGACTCAACTGCCTACCTAAAATGCCCATTAAAAAAGAATGTAGCACTACCTCATACCAATTAGTGTGGCTACTATCTAAAAAACAGAAAATAGTAAGTGTTAGCAATGATATGGAGAAATTAGAATTCTTACGCATTAGTGGCAATATAAACGGGGGAGGCCACTGTGGAAAATAATACCGTAGGTTCTCATGAAAATTAAAAATAGAATCACCCTCTGATTCAACAATTCCATTTCTGTGTATACATCGCAAAAGAACTGAAAGCAAGATCTTTTTTTTTTTTTTTTGAGACAGAGTCTCACTACGTTGCCCTCAGTAGAGTGCTGTGCCATCACAGCTCACAGCAACCTCAAACTATTGGGCTTAAGTGATTCTCTTGCTTCAGCCTCCCTCAGGCTCCCAAATACCAGGGATATAGGTGCCCCCCACAGTGCCCAGCTATTTTTGTTGTTGTTGTAGTTGTCATTGTCATTTAGCTGGCCCAGCCTGTGTTCGAACCTGCCTAGCTTCTGTGCATGTGGCCAGTGTCATAACCACTGTGCTACAGGTGCCGAGCCTGAAAGCAGGATCTTAAAGTCACATTTGTACACCCAAGTTCACAGCAGCATTGTTTATAATAACCAAAATGTGGGAGCAACCCAAGTGCCCATGGACAGGTGAACAGATAAACAAAATGTAATATATACATAAAATCGAATAAAAATCAGCCTTAAAAAGGAAGGAATTCTGACCCATGTCACAATACTGATGATCTTCAGGACATTATGCTAAATGAAAAGTCACAAAAGGACAAATAGTATAGGTATCCATTTACCTAGAGTAGTCGAAATTAGAGACAGAAAGTAGAATGGTGGTTGCCAGGGGATGGGGGTGGGGGAAACAGTGAGTTATTATTTAATGGGTACAAAGTTTCCGTTTTGCAAGATGAAACCAGTTGCAACTGGATAGGCAGCACTGTGAGTTTACATGATGCTACTGAGTTATGGGAACTTATCCACTTCTCTCTGACATTACCACTACCCTTCAAGTCCAAACCACTGTCACCTCTTATCTCGTCAGCTACAGGTTTCCTACGTGGCCTCCCTGGTTTTCTTGCTAATATTATGACGTCAGATAGTGAAAAGTGTTATAAAAACAGTAAGGCAGAGTAAGAAGCAGGGTATTTTAGAAAGGATGGAAATAGAAGGCCACTTAGCCGTGACATCTGTGTATTCTGCATTTTCCCATTCAGAAACGTTCCATACTTCATTCTGACTGTCCCCTCTACAGCAGTTGTGCAACCACACTTCTGGATATCCAGGGCTGAAACCCTGCTGTGCCCTGGATGCCTTCTGATCCTTCTCTCTCCATAGCTTGTCTTTTCTCTAATCATGTTTCCTGTCCTATCAGTTACTTCTTCTCTTGGATGTGCTGTTACTCTCTGCTCCGGTATATCCACGTGTGCAGGATTAATCCTCCTAAACCGCAGTCTCAATCAATCTACTTCCTCATCATAAAATCTCTTGTCACTGGTGCCTCTTTGCTTCCTGAAATAAGTGCAGGGTTTCCATCCTGGACTGACAGCTGCCAATTTGGCTTCCACCGACCTTCCCAACAGGACCTCCCACTTTTCCTCTTCATGGGCAAACAGGCAGCTCCGTGCCCTCTGAATGTTCTCCCCAGTCTCCTGACTCTGTGCCTTTGGTCTCACTGGACCTTGCATTCCTCCCTGTCCCTGTTGCAATCTACATTCCAATCCCCAACTCACCTTTCTATGGACTCTGCCTGATCTTCCTAATCTCTTCCTTCTCTCTTTAACCTTCTGAGCCACGTTTTTACTTTTAGTATATATCTTATCATTTTTTGTCTCATACTTTAATTATTTGTATGCTTTTTATAGTCCCTTTTCAGAGCATAAGAATCTTGAGGACAAAATATGGCTTCTGTCCTCTGCATCACTCAGGACGAGGTCCTTGGACCAGCAGAATCTTGTGTCCTACCTCAAACCTACAGGTTCAAGATCTGGGTTTTAACAAGATTCCCATGGCTGGGCAGGATGGCTCACACCTGTAATCCCAGCACTTTGGGAGGCCAAGGTGGGAGGATTGCTACTTGAGGCCAAGAGTCTGAGACCAGCCTGGGCAACAGTGAGACTTCTACCTCTACAAAAAGAAGAAAAAGTAGAAGAGGAGGAGGAAGAGGAGGAGAAGGAGGAGGAAGAAGTAGAAGAAAGAAGAAAATTAATTAAATATTTAGCTGAGCATGGGTGTGGCGTTGCATGCCCATGTCGTCCCAACTCGGGAGGCTCAGGCATGAGGACTATTTCAGCCCAGGAGTTGAGGTTGTGTAAACTATGATGATGCCACTGTGCTCTAGGCTGAGCAACAGAGCACTCGATCAAGCCCACAATAGCCACTTATCTTATCCTGGACTGGCTGAAGTGACTAGGAAAATAAATTATAAAAAATAAAACATAACTGACATATTTATTCAAAGATCATCATGAATGAATAATGCTCTAATTATATAAAACTACAGAAAATCTGTATAGAAAACAACAACTGTATGAATCTTCTGAGTGAGGAAAACAAATGTTATCGTGACCAACCAAATATCTGAGATTTTGTCTTTTCATGAAGTGTGTCTGTTTATGGGAGGGAAGTCAGCAGAAAGTATGCTTGCTATTGCCAGTAGTAAAATTCTCCCACTTGAATGGATCAGTCGGGTATAAAAATATGCGTATCAACATTTTAAAGAGTTTTCTGTCACATCCAGTGGACTCATACAAAATACAGATGTTTTATAGGGGGAAGATTTATTCT
Source organism: Perodicticus potto (assembly GCA_963574655.1). Lineage (NCBI taxonomy): Eukaryota > Metazoa > Chordata > Mammalia > Primates > Lorisidae > Perodicticus > Perodicticus potto. Next base: position 14,516 of record CAUYRH010078284.1, read on the forward strand.
CATTTGATGTAGCAATAGTACAATTTTCTTTGATCTGTAACAAAGCTTTTGATTTTATCCTACATGGTAGAAAAATCTTAGGAAATACAAACTTGATGTGATACATAACTACTGAAAAGTAGGCACTTCATTTAGAGATCGGAAGCAGTGGAAGGCAGGCAAAGTCCTTCTCACAGGGCACCACACTGGCCACTAGAGGGTATGAACATGTGAATCAAACATCCTGACTTCCACAGTTCAAACAGGAAGTATCATGTCTGTGAATTACTAGGGCGACTGCTTCAAACAGGCAGAGAGCTGACACCTTGAGAGAGGCCGAATTACACCTAAACTCTTTCATGTTTTAACACACTTGACATTTAAGTGAATAAACTTGAGCCAGGGTATATGTAGAACTAAAGGCTGCCACAGAACACGTCCCTCAGGGTGCTCAATTCCCATTCTTCAGAGGTCTGCGACTTTCCACCATCCTTTCGCCCTTAACCCAGCAAGAAGCCTGCAACTTCCCCAGACTGCTTCCTGAAGTCCTTGGGAAATCAAATTGATACTGTATCTGTTGCAAAAGCAGATGCCCGTCAGGAAGCAGGAGAAAGAGAAGCGAGGTTGAGGGGCGCTTAAGAAAACAGTCTCAGTTCCCAGGAGGGTCAGCGCGAAGTGACTGATGGTCAGACACAGGCCACCTCGCCGCCTTAGAGGTGCCCTTGGCAACCAGGTGGATTTCCAGGTAGTCTGGCTTCCTTCTGCACCTAAACTTACAATGGTCAGGCTCTGGCCTCATCCCTCCTGCCCTCCTGCTTACCCTATCCCTCTAATCTGCGTACAGACTCCTGGCTTTAATTTAATTATCAGGCAGGATGCCCTGAGGCAGCCAGGTGTTTGCTGGCAGCAGAACACAAGAGGGCCCTGCCTCGGAGGGATGAAGATATTATTACCCTCCAAGCAGCTCCTCAGAGAAGTTCTGCCACCGCTGCTGATACCAAAGGCTTTGCCACATCATTTCCACACACAGTTCTCCTTCCTCAGAAAGCACCATTTGTTTGAGGATCCGTAAATAACTCCTACAGAAGACACAATTTGCTCTAATGTTTTGGAGCTATGGAATTTATTAGGCTCCCAGAACCAGGAAATAGCAGAATGTGAAAACAGGAACATCTCAAATCACCCCTCAGCTCTCAGGAAAGTAACGCATTTCAAATTAAAAGCAGAGGCAAGGCTCTGTTGACACTTTTCTCTCGGTCAGAAAAAAAACCTGCCCTCCAAGGACAATGTCAGCACACCAGTTTTTTAAAATAACAAATGAAAACAACATTTCCAAGTTCTAAACATTTAATAGGTACTCACTTCTTAAGATACAATTTTAGAATGCAAGCCCTTTCTCCCCCCTTCCCAATCGGGGAAAATGAAGAGAAATAGAATGAGCTGAGCAAAGTACATTCGGAGTTCTGCTCACAGAGCTCAGACACCAACTGCAACAAACAGTCACCCCCAGAGGGCAGGTGGGGGTTGGGCACGATGCTAGGGTCTATGGCACACCTCCTGGGTGTGAGACACAACCACAAGAGGGATTCTTCCTAACAAATGCAAACATTGTAACCTAATCATTTGCACCCTCATATTAATCTGAAATAAAAAAAGTCATCCTCCTCGTCCTAAGTCAGGGTGAGAGCCAATAGCAGAAGCTGCAGCAACAGCAGAAAAACATTGAAACAACCCACGAGGAGCACGTCTTTAGCCCCTCTGCCCACCACCACCACCATCTAACCAGAAATGACAACAAGCAGCCCTTTCTAGGAATTTGTTAGCGTTTGTGATCATGCGTCCTTCTTGCCCTCAGGTTTCTTTTGACCAAATATTATGTAGCAAGATGTAGTTGAGAGGTCCCTGGGACTCCTCATTGAAACAGAAGACTTTGTAAGTAAAATACCTGCTCTTTTAGTTCAAGCACATTTCAAAACTTCAGCCAACAGCTAGAGAAATGTTTAGGGCATGCAGAATTCCTTCTACACCACCAGAACTAATCTCAAGTATGAATTTTTCATCTGCTCAGTTGAGAAGACCTGTTAAAAACCCAGCAACATGTTTATCTTCATTAAACAGCAAATGTCCTTTCAAACGAAATCCGACAGGGCAGAGATTACTGTTGGTGCTAATGGGAAGTGATCAAAAGCACCAAGATTCTGTGGTTAGCTTACTCTGAAGTCTATTCTCTGCCTGAGTTTCTACGTAAAGTACATCAAAAGAATACAGATATCATTGGAGATTGGAAATCTTTAAAGTCTCCAGGACTAGGGAGAAAATACACTTGAAACTATAGAAAACTGGCAACAGAACATTAATGCCGACTTCCACCTTTTCCTTGCAAACACAATACATAACAATCTATAAATAGTTTAGCCTGTCTGTTTAAATATACACTCCCCCGGAAAAGGTAGAGGCTTCTAATCATCTTGCTGTTTGAAAGGAATCTTATTCATAAATCAATCTAACAGGCCGTGATGATTTTATGGGCGTGGAAGAGGTATTGAAATGATGGAGAACACCAGGTGTTTTCCACACCCAGTGGGGCCCTACCCCTTGCTGGTTTGCAGAGCAGGCAGAGCCTTCATAGAGACCAACTACCGGTGTCAAGCAGGGAGCAGGATCTAACCCATAGGGCAGTCAAGGGCACTGGAGGGAGAGATACAGTGACTTCAAAGCCCTCCAATTCTGTCACACTTCCTGCACCTCTGCCCAGGATGCCTGCTTCACAGGCCCATGAGAAAACAGAGTTCTCAGAAGCACCCCCACCCCAGTAGTATTTCTCCAGTTCTACCCTACACATGGGGAAGAGATTTGGGGATGATGCTCCCCTGGAGCCCAGGGGCTCACTCTGGCTCTCTGCAGCTGAAGAGTGGCTGTGTGCGCCCTGCCCCTGCCTGAGCTCCTCCCATTAGACTATCTTCTGCCACTAGAGAGAGGCGTCTAGGAAAAGTGACACAGTCAGCTGGCCCCAGAAGTAAATGGGAGTGCCACAGATTCCTCCACTCTCCCATCAAACAGCATTCTTTCTCTCTTCTCTCAAATCAAGACTGACTCCCTCTTGTCAGACCAAAAAGACTGAGAACGTGCTGTACAGTGGCCTTGTGGAGCTAAAGAATTGTCAGCTTGCAAGAATTTTACCAACCAGCAACATTACTGCTCATGTCCCAGAGGCACCGGAGGATTGCGTCCGGTAGCGAGGCACACCAGCAGGAGAGAGAAGGTTCTCTCTTATCAACAGCTCCACTCAGGCAGCCACACATCCCATTTTACTTTCTCACCCACATTTAAACCATTTTATCTCCACTAGAGGGCCAGGATAGAGATGAAATTTCAGCCTGACAGGTTTGCTGCTGGTTTAAGACTTAATCCCAAACCTTGGGCAGGGAGGGCTCAAAGGAAGGGAGAAGTGGAAAGGCTGGGGTTAAGCTGACATTCAGTTACTCAAAGCAGGCTCACCTTAGCCTAAGGCTATCTTCAGATTCTGTGAGAGAGGACTCTAATTCACAGGATGGCTCTGTTATTAAAATAATTTCCAAAAAACACAACACAGGACATCTTCCACAGCCACTGAGGCTCAGAAATTCAGTTATCTCCAGCTCCTTTCCTTCCTCGATTCTTATACCCAAACAAGCCACCCTGGTTTGGTCAATGCTTTCTTGCAGTGTCCCACACATCTGCCCTTTCAGAATGCTCCCACAGTGGTTTTCTAAGCCATATCTCCTTACACCTCCCCAGGAGCCCCATCTCTGCTTCCTACCATCTCGTGGACGGTGAACATGGCTGTATAGCTAATCTCACTGAAGCACAGTCGGTCACATCACTGACTTGCTGAGAAACGCCGAGTCCAGTGACTGCCACCCCCCAGGTCAGGACCCCTCCCCAGGACTACCCAGTCCACACTGACACCACGGCAGGCAGACCAGAAATCAACAACAGCACCATCTCCTAGGAATGTGTGAGTGCCTGTGATCGTGGGCACCATCTCCTAGTTATGAATTAGTGCCTGTGATCATGGGCACTGTCTCCTAGGAATGTATTAGTGCCCGTCATCATGGGCACCATCTCCTAGGAATGCGTGAGTCCCTGTGATCGTGGGCACCATCTCCTAGAAATGTGTTAGTGCCTGTGATCATGGGCACCATCTCCTAGGAATATATTAGTGCCCGTGATCATGGCACCATCTCCTAGGAATGTGTGAGCCCCTACGATCGTGAGCACCATCTCCTAGAAATGTGTTAGCGCCCATGATCATGGGCACCATCTCCTAGGAATGTATTAGTGCCCATGATCATGGGCACCATCTCCTAGGAATGTGTGAGTCCCTGTGATCGTGGGCACCATCTCCTAGAAATGTGTTAGTGCCCGTGATCATGGGCACCATCTCCTAGGAATGTGTGAGTCCCTGTGATCGTGGGCACCATCTCCTAGAAATGTATTAGTGCCTGTGATCATGGGCACCATCTCCTAGGAATGTGTGAGTCCCTGTGATCGTGGGCACCATCTCCCAGGAATGTGTGAATCCCTGTGATCGTGGGCACCATCTCCTAGAAATGTATTAGTGCCTGTGATCATGGGCACCATCTCCTAGGAATGTGTTAGTGATTGTAATCTAGGGTCCTCCTTGTGCTCAGGTTTCTCTTGATCGCGAGCCTTAGTGAAGAGGCTCCTATTCTTCAGCCTTATCACCCATGTGCTAGGACTTCTGTCTCCTTGTCTAATGGAGTATCCTTTCTCTCTATAACTCTGCACTCTCCACGTTGGTTCCCACATGGAGTCTCCAACTTCTTTTCTGCATTCAGCTGCTATGCTTCTGCTCAGCATATGTGGAATCCACTGATCTGGAGCTGGATGTGCCCCCTCTGCCAGGATTCCAGGTAAAAGGGTGAGATTATCCGATGGAGAAGGGAAATTGTACAGTGCCACCCCACACACCTGGGAGGGAATCCTGGGAGCATTCTGCACAGGTCAACTTTGCCTTAATTAAGCTCCTTAATTTTAAATGAGCATGGTGATCTCGGCCTCATTCAGGAAGAACAAGGCTGGAAAGACAAGATGGCACCAGATAACCCATGAACTGTTGAGGTCGAGCTATGGCTTGCGATGTGGCTAAGTCAGGCTAAACTCTGGAAGGTTGGAGCTTTAGCCTGAGCTAAGCCACCTACTAAATAGGATTTAATTTGCCCATGGTTTTATGATCTTCCAGTCACCATAGCTAATTAATGTTAGCTATGTTGTAATTTTTATTAATGCTCTTTTAATTTTAGTAAATATTATTGAGCCATACTTGATTATTCTAAGCCTGGGCTTCAGGGGCTGCTGTGTCCATTACTGCTGTGCATTACAGGGTACACTGCTATCAAGAGCCAGTGACAATTCATTCCTGTGTTCATTCATTCTTTTACCCTAAATGTATTCATTGAGCACCTTCTATATGCTGGGTGAGAGAACTAGGATGATATGAGTTGTATAAAAGGCTGAATATCATGCTTAGGACATAGCAGATGATATGTGTTACTTCCCAGGCAAGCTCTGAAGCATTTAATTACTGAGGCAATTCTTGTTTTTCTCTCTTTCCCTGTGATCATGAAGGAGGCCTCTGGATGGGTGGATAAAAAGATCAAAGCAGTTTGCATCATGGAGTAATGCACAGAAGACGGTTGTCCTGGACAGACAGAACATCCACAGTAGTAAGTGTTATCAGGGAGGAATAAACTTTTATTTTGGAAGCCTTTGGAGTTTAGGGTTGATTGTTTCCACAACAAAAGCTTAGCCTATCTCGACTAATAAAACAGCTTTCATTTTCTCTATTGCCACCATTGGGTAATGAATCACAGGTAACAATGCCTTACGATAGCTCTCACTCATGTTTACTGCTTTTTATTTTTTTTTAATTTCCTTAATGTTACTGGTTATCATTCTTTGCCTCTTCAATGAGGATAGAGCCTCTTGAAGACAGTGTCCTTGGCTTATACTTTCAGGGCTCTCCTTTTCACCCTCATTCTTCTCCCCTCTCCCCACCATATCCCTCTAAATTTAGGAGTGAGCCTTACAAACAAATATTTAATTTGCAATTGGTGATTTGATAGTTTCCCAGTAGGAAACAATTCCCAATATATTATGACCATTATTCATTTGCATTAACCATCACCACTGTGCAGCATGTCTAATCAGCAGTTAAGTCCAATGGCTACAAGAAGGCGTTAACAATTTATCTGTGGATTGACTTCACCCACGGCTTTAGGAGTCGATGTCAACCATGGCTAATCACAGGCTGGCTTGGTAGTCATTTCCCACTCACTTATTTGTGCTGATCTCAATGTCTTAGAACCTATTTGATGATGCAGCTCTGGGCTTCTAAAATTCTCATTCATTCATTTGTTCATTCATACAAATACAGCTCAGTCTCTGAGCGGCAGCACAGAATCCAAGCTAGTGACTCAAATTAGATGTGTGTCCATGGGCCAGTCATTTAACCTCTGTCTGTCCCCAGTTTCTTTACCTGTAAATGAGCCTCTAAAATGTGTCATGTAAGGTTGTTGTGAGAATTACGACAATTAATGTATATAAGACATTTGGAAATTTAAGTACTAAGATGTAGCAGTACCTGGCTGTCTTAAGTGCTTAGAATGCTAATATTATTATATACTGGGCACCCATTACATGGCAGATATTAGAGAAACAAGGATAACAGTTAGTCCAGTTCCTAAGGAATTTAGAGTCCAGTGAGGATGACAGAGATACAGACGAGTATGTGAACGGAAGTGTCAGAGCCGGAAAGAGAGAGAGAGAACGCAAGGACATACACACATATACGCACACAGGCACACAGACACACAGATGCACACACACTCACACACACACAAGACAGCGCACACGCAACTGATGATTACACCAGCAAGAAGGTGCTCCTTGCACTTGGAAGAGTCAAAGCCAGGAAAGGCTCCATAGACACCGTGATGGCTGAACTGGGCCTCATGGTATGCATAGGGCCTTGCAGTCAGGACAGAGCACAAGGGATGTCCAGGTAATTAAAAAATATGAGCAGAGGCTGCAAGCAACATCTATTTCATTCAACAAATATTGAACAAATGACTGTTATGTGTTTGGCACAGTTTTAAATATAGGAAACAAGCAGTCAATGAGACGGACATGACTTTTGCATTCACTGAGCTAACATTCAGTTTTTCTTTTCTTTTCTTTTTTTTTTTTTGAGACAGAGTCTCACTCTATTGCCCTGATGTCATGATACCATGGTGTCAAAGCTTACAGCAACCTCAAATTATGAGGGCTCAAGTGATCCTCTTGCCTCAGCCTCCAAAGTAGCTGGAACTATATTGCCACCATGTCTGGCTAATTTTTCTGTTTTTAGTAGAGATGGGGTCTTGCTCTTGCTCAGGCTAGTCTTGAGCTCCTGAGCTCAAGGATCCTCCACCTTGGCCTCCCACAGTGCTGGGATGACAGGTGTGAACCACCACACCCAGCCATTAAGCTAACACTCTAACAGAGGAGACTAACCACCAGCGGAAAACAGAGAAACCGCCAGAGCTGTGTTGAAAACGTGGCAGGTAAAGGAGGCTTGAGTGGGTTGCGAGTGGTGGTTGCCCTGATAAGAGTTCAGAAGGCAGAGAAGGGTGGCAGGAGGGACACGCTGATCCCCACTCCCTGCTTTCTATGGGGAGCATTTCCCCTAAAGCCTCCTGACCTCTCACTCTGCCCTTTTCTTCCCCAAGAAAACATGTAATCTGGCTCGGATCCAAACCCAACGTGGCCCATGCCTCTTCTTGCAAAGAGTTAATCTATCAGAATTTTAAGCAGAAGTTAGGTGGGATTTTGGTCTCTTTCTCCTCCCTTCTCACACAGTGGCCTGAAGACTCAAAACTTTCCTGCAGGTGGACTGTTACCAGACTTAGACTGGGGAATAGGCAGGTGGCAAGCCCTTCCTGGCTGTTACCCTAACTATACCTTCTTATTATAGTTAACTGCTGTCAGTCACATGGGCGCATTCTGGCCTCCATCTGCCTTACTACTGTCTCATCTTCTCGCTCAGTTGGCTCAGAATTTGGGACAGGAAGAGAGCTCTTTTAAGATAAAAGTTTTTGTAAAATAAAAATCTTCCCTCCCCCAACAGACCTGGAAACTAAATTAGGAATCACTATCCTAATCTATCAAAACTGCCACCTTATGAAACTCCTTCAAATTTCTTACTTAATAACTCCAAAGACACTGCCAGAATGAGAAGTCTGGCCACAAAGGCAGATTCAAAACACAGAGATTATGGGGGGCGGGGGTGTTGGGTGGGAAAAAGGACTATCGGTGATAGTATAAAACCCTGGGGTGCACAGTCGTTGGCAGCAGCTGCAAAGAGGAAAGAAGATGAGGAAATATGAAATCTTTAGATAGTCTTATTTCATGACTTTATACCTCCATCCAAAAAGCACATTAGAGAAAGAATTTCTTGGATTTGTCTTTTCTTTGAAAAATTTAAAAATATTTTCAATACTTTTACACACTTGCCTCACAACTTCCTTGGGAGACAGAATGAAAATATAATGTAAGAACAAATGTGAATGTCATGGTTACTATCTTAGCCTCTACCCAGAAAGACTGTCCATGCCCCCAAAGCAATATATACCAGAAAAGGAATACAGAAGTGTCAAATGGATGGCAAAGACTTTTTTTTTTAAAGCTTCAGTAGTTCAAGGGAAAAAAGCATCCGTTGAAATCAAGAGTGCTTATAACGATTTCAGGGAGGATTTTATAAATGAGAACACGTTAAAGAAATGTTAAGAACCCAACCACACTTCACCAGAGAAACTGCGATTAGAAACCACACCCCTGGTAAGAGCTCCCAGAAGATAAGAAATGGGTGTTGTGCTTCTCTGGGCGGCCCTATGGTGCTGGCATTGCAGCAACACTGGTCGGTTTCTCCTCATTCCGTGGCATATTAAGAGTCCTCTGTTTCCCTGGATTTCACACTGCCCACATTCCAGCCAGGAGCAGTGCCGCGATGTTCAGAAACTGTCTCCCCAACGAGTCATTTAGACAGAGCTGCCAAGCCGTGGGGAGGAAGTGCAGACTCCCTATCTACTTGAACTACTAAGCCAAGGAGGTGCTGCCAGCCCTTTGGGCCAATTTAGAGGTCTCCAGAATGTCCCTCCAGGCACTGCCTTCTCCCTCTTCAAGTTCCAAGCAACACCATGACAGATGAAAAATGTTAACGGCAGGGAGAGAAGGTAATAACTATATAAAGTCTGCATTTTCTGCATGATAAGATCCCAGGGAGGGAATGGTAAGAGAGGAGAAGGTGGAAAATAAAAGGGGATATTGGGGCTGGTAACGGGACTGCCTCATCCTGCCCAGGATACACTAGCTGTCACAGTTATTCTGTTTTCTGGCTGCAAAGTCATGTTGCTATGGAACCAATACATGCCATTGCCACCTGGCCTCTAGCAAATAAAACCACAGTGCTGGCAACAGCGTCTCCCTAGATCTCCCTTAAAGCGATACCATAGATAGCGAGCGCGGCTGGAGCTTAGAACAACAGCCACATGTTCCCAGGACCAGCCCCTCTGCAGACTCAGAAACAGAGCCCAGTGACTCCTGTATTACAAGGTGTACGTGCATGTGGGGACCAGCCTGTGAGCTTCTTTTTAGGAAAAAATAGTCAAGGCCTGAGACTGTGTTTAGTTGCCTTCCATTTGGTGAGATCAAATGGCTTGCAGAATTTTGGATGACAATTTCATGCCTCCTGAGTGTCAACGTTAAACTCCCCATGACCCCAGCGGGAAACCAAAGTAGTCACAAGTGGTCTGTGTGGCTTAGGACGTCCTTCTTTCATCCCTTCACCACTGCTCGCCTCAGACCCTTCTCTTTAAGTTTATTCTTTACCAAAATACTAGTACCATGTGGGCAGGGAGTCTGACATTTCTCTACCCCTAAGGCTCTTAACTGCCCCCTACTTTTGGACTAATCAAGCTCTCGATCCTATAGAGACTTTTCCATGCCCCAGCCACCAATCGATCTCAATGTCTCACGTTGTATTGTGGTGTGCTCGAAGGATAAACCTTTTGGGCTTTTCTTGGATAAGACAGGGAAATGGAAACCTTCACGTTCACCCTTCTAAGGAATGCACATTTGTGTAGACCCAACCTTTGGTGAGGGGGGAGGTCAATATTAGGTAATAAGCAGGTGATCCCTCCGTGACTTAGCAATCCAAGTTCTAAAGTCCCAATTTAGGCAGAAGAGTTGTTAAGAGTTTGTTAAGAAAAAGTGACAAGTAGGATAAAATAATGAACACAGGCTTTTACTGCTACCCTATCCTTAGGTGAGATAAAACGTTTTAGAAGAAAGTGAACTTGGCACCCCAATCTAAATGAACATGATTCAGAACCAAATCTAGCTTAGGACTTCTTGAAAGAACCACAGGCAATTCCACCTCCCCAGAGTCCAAAGGAAAAAGAGGATCTTAACTTCAGCCTTACCACATGATAGTGTGCATTCTTATGAATAATAAAAACCAACATTTTTTTAATTAAGTAAAAAAAGAAATGTTTCTCTGCAAGTCTCCATGCCTACAGACTGACTTTCCACTGTGCTACAAGAACCCCATTAGCCATTACTCTGCAGGTGCAGAAAACAGCCCTGAGTGTGTGTGGGGGGCAGGTCTGCAGGTGGCCAGCACACGCCTGCAGGTGCACCCCGACTTCTAGCTGCAAAGCAGGTGTACTACCGAGTCTCATGGTGTTGCAAATGCAGTGGTTTGAAAAGGGCATACATGAAAATATACCTCCTCAAACAAAGTCCATACGGAAGTGTGCTGGGCACACCTACTCTGCCAAGCTTCTAGCAGAAGCCAAGTATAATTACTAGAAAGTCAAACAGCTGAGCAGTGTCGCTCCTGATCTTTGCCTCAGGGGGGTTTGTTATCGTTAACTTACCAGTGCTACATTAAGTCGAACTACCTACAGCTTTGCACACAGCAATGGGCACACAGCTAGAAGTCAAATGCCTCTCTCCTAATCCCAGCTCTGCTAGCTCTCCATGAAGCCCCCACAAGGTGACCTAAAGCCCTGTGGGCCTCGCTGCCTCATCTGCACCTAGAGCCTTTGCCAGACAAGCTCTTGGGTTCCCTCTAATACTCACAACCTATTATTCTTTGTCACGGTATTCATGAGACAGAGCAGTCATGTGAAGAAATCAGACCGTTTCCCCTTGCCTACAGCTGTATTTTGTGCACCAGTCATTGAGGGAAAGAAATTTCCTCTCTCATCCTCTCTGCAGCCGAACAAGGTAACAGCAATGATGATAACAACTCATAAGATGCAAAACACGTGAATGACAAAAAGAGATAGAAAATGAGAGAAATCATCCCCTCTGATAGAACCCAGGGATGGAGAGTCGAAAAACAGAAAAACATCTTGGTTCCAGGAAGGAGAAGACCTCTAGAAAATACATCAAACACTTTTTCTTGGAGCATCACAGTAATTGGATAAAATTCTGATGTGTAAAAATATATGGTGAATTCAAAGGATCACTCACCCTATGAGAACAGCAGGTTGACTTCTTTTCACCACGAAATGGTCTAGTTTCTTTGGAAAACTACAAGAAAAAAAAAGTTATTTAAAAAAACAACATTAAGTCTGTCCTCTACATCAACACAGGTATACAGGCTAAGAGATCATGAGAAATTCCAGCATCTAATACTCTTGACAATTAACAGATGTGCAACAAATGTCTGAAGAATGATATATGGATGGTGATTTGGCTAACTGGGAAGTTTAAAAACAGAGCTTTGCTCTGGAAGGCAGAGGGGGGTGGATTGCTTGAACTCAGGACTTCGAGAACAGCCTGAGCAAGGGCAAGTCCCCATCTCTAATGAAAATAGAAAAAAACTAGCCTGGCATGGTGGTGGGTACCTGTATTCTTAGCTACTTGGGAGGCTGAGGCAAGAGGATCGCTCAAGTCTAAGAGTTTGAGGTTGCTGTGAGCTATGATGCCATGGTACTCTACCCATGGAGATGTCTCAAAAGAAAAAAAAAAAACAGATTGGGCTCAGTGGCTCATGCCTGTAATCCCAGCACTCTGAGAGGCTGAGGCGGGTGGATTGCTTGAGCTCGGGAGTTTGAGACCAGCCTGAGCAAGAGTGAGACCCCACCTCTAAAAAAAATAGTCATGTGTTGGTAGGTGGCTATAGTCCCAGCTACTCGGGAAACTGAGGCAATAGGATCACTTGAGCCCAAAAGTTTGGGTTTGCCATGAGCTCATCCCCAGAGTGACTGAGTGACACTGTTTCAAACAAACAAACAAAAAACTCCAGAGCTTTGAACAATCAGTATGTTGAAAACAACCATGTGATGTGATATGTGAGCCTTATGACAAGGGGTGTATATTTCGGTGCCCAGGAAGTAAGTGTATAGTCAGGCCTTTTAAATTAATGTCATGTCCCAAGTGCCAACCACAAGGTTGATGGAAGAAGTCATAATAAATAACCAGAGTACTCCATTATTTGCACTTTGCTCTTTCCCAAAATGGTATAACCCACATCTCCACTCCACTCCCCACAGTGATCCAACTTGGGAAGGCGGACTTGGGAGAAGGGCGTCAGAGGCCATATGTCAGGCTGAATGAGTAACCCTGTGAGGAAGCCATGGTGTCTGAGGTGCTGATTAGCCAAGCAAAGTGTGGGAAAGCATCAGGATGACGTGAATGGACAGAGGAAGGCTGAAAGACACAGGGAGACGGATACGGCGGTGATGGCAAAGACAATTTAATCTACACTACACCACACAAGGAACTATATTCAAGATCCAATTAAAAAAAATTGCCAGTGACTATTTTGTTTGTTTGTTTTGAAATAGTCTCACTCTATCAACCTGGGTAGAGTGCCGTGGCATCATCACAGCTTACAGCAACCTCAAACTCTTGGGCTCAAGAGATCCTGTTACCTCAGGCCTCATGAGTAGCTAGGACTATAGGCACATGCCAACACACACCACTGGCTAGTTTTTTCTTATTTTTCTTTTTTAGTAGAGATAGAGTTGGGGGTGGGTCTTGCTCTTACGTAATCCTAGAACTCTGGGAAGCTGAGGTGGGGGATGGCTGGACTCAGGAGTTCAAGGATTACAGGCATGAGCCACCCACTCCTGGCTTCCAGCGACTATTTTAAAGACACCTTTGTGGGTTTAAGAGGGGATGTGAGGCAAAGCTGTTCCAGCTCCCAAGGTTCCCCTGACAAATTTGACATGACCCTAGAGGCTTTGGGATTCATTCTGGGAGCTGTCAGAAGCCCAGTGCCTTCATAACCTTTCCTAAGAGGGAAAATGTAACCACAAGGGGAGGCTAGAGGCTCTGCAACATGTGCATCAGCCTGAAGGCAGATTCCTAGACCCAGTTTCTTAGAATCTTCCCCTCAAAGTCTCACGAGAAGTCCATGAGTGTTCAGGTGACACTTTCTATGCTATCAGACTGTCCTAGCCTAGGTGATTCTGGCCACCAGCACGTTAATTTCTAATTGAAAAGAGTACCAGAAAACAACACAGGCAGTGAAAAATGGTAAGTGCTGGCAAGATCTCTGAGCACCTTTTTGTTTTAAAGCAGCACTTTATAATCCACTCACACACACTGACCTTTTCATCCTAACGACAGACAAGATGTCCACAGTAAGAATTATAAAGACCACAAAATACGATTTCAGAGTCAGACCCAAGTCTGAGCCGCAGCTCAGTCCTATCCTAGCTGTGCGATTCTAGTTACTTAAACTCGCTGAACCCTTTCCTCATTTGCATAATGGCAACTATAATACCCACTTCATGTAAAGTTGCAAGTTCCTAGTGCAGCATGTGGCACGTAGAAGAGATTTAAAAAGGAAAAGCTTTATCACCATTTGACACAACACGTTTATGTATCTGTAACAACAGGAGACACAGAGACGTTTTTCTAACTTTATAACTTATCAGCATATGAGTACTTAAACCCTATTTTCTTTTCCTCTATCCTTCCAAAATTCGATGAGATGAATGAGAACAAAATAAAACTATTTATCATACAACAATTAGATAATATAGCTAGGAGAAAAAAACCCAAATAATACAAATCAGGAAAAACCCCACGAATCATCACTATTACTATTCTGGTTTCTATAATTTCAGACTCTCTCTTATGATTGAGTATACAGAGTATATTATACATGTATTTATAGAAGTAAATGTATATACTCACATACCATTTATTTATAACATACTATGACAATATTCATATTGTATTGCTGCCTGATAATATTTATACTTGTGATATTAAAAACCTCTCTTAATACCAATAAATCCGTCTACATGATCATTTTTGAAGACTGGAAGAGTACTGCTTTGAAAGAATGAAGCAGTAAGTGTCTCTTTGCTGAATTACAGAATCTACTAAAGTGTCAGCGTTTGTGAGAAATGCCTACACACTGGGTTAGCATGGGATTCTTTTTCTTCTGCATTTTTGTCAAGATTAAGAAAGGCAGATTGTATAAATATAAAAAGTCTTCACAGCAAAAAAATTGTTTTGGCTTGAGTGGGTGTAGTAGAAGAATACAAACTCACACATCTACCACAGGGAATAAAAATCACAAATTACAACGTTCAGTGGGTATCTAATATATTGAAAAGGAACAGAATTTTAAAGACTATGGATAATGGTGAATAGAGGTGCCTATTTTGAGTATGAAATCTTCAGTCTGAAGTCAAACAGGTGTCCCTGTTTTCAGCCCAATCTTGGTAGAGTTACTTAATGATACAGAACAAATTGTAGACTCATGAGTGATCCTAGATATTTAGTCACATTATTTGAGCTTGAAAACCTAGGAAAAGTCCGGGTTTACCATATTTACATCAGAGTTGGAATATCCGTGCAGTGTTAATATTTCTAGTCTAATTTCCTTTACAAAGAATGGCTGGTTTGGTAAAACACATGTGATAGGGGGTTTGCTGCATCACATGCCACATCTTTGTCCTCGATTCAAGAAAACTGTGCCATGCCTCCAACAGTGACTGGCAACATTTCAGGAAAATCCCACTGTTGCGGGCAGGCTGCAGTGGTGAGCATATCTGCACAATGTGGAGTGTGGAGATAATTCCTCCTCCAGCTATGAAGGCAGCTCCCCTTCCCCAAGTACCCAACAGTGTTCATCCTCCATCACGCAGGCAGGAGGTGGGAGCCAGGCAGGGGGCAGAAGAAAGACAGGATATACTGCAGCAGCACAGATATGCCAAATCAGACACTACCAATGGCGAGTGATTGCCCCTTTGCACGCTATCTTACAAAACAATAAATGGCTTGTCTCTGTCCCAGTTCATGGAAATTTTAGGGGCAGTGACAAACTGTGATGGGGTCATATTCTCTGAAGAGACTTCTGTTCCATTTTGACCACGTGAAAGACAATCAACATTAGGAAATACGAATACAGACCTTAAGTTTAGCATTGAACCATACAGAGAGAGAACTTCTCTTCAACCATTCACACTAGGGACATCATATATCATGGAATATGAACTGAGCTACTTTAACAAATCTCTTTGGATGGTACAACTCAGAAACCAGCACGTCTCTAGATCTGACAATGAACTTCTTAAGGGACAGTTTTTGCTTTGCCCCACTCCCTGTGGTCAAGGCTTTTTCCTCAATGAGCACCAGATGGTCAGGTTGCACTATACGCTACATAATGTCCCTTTTATGCTGCCAAGAATAAATTACACATATTCTTAAATTTCCCTTGAGAGGGATCTTTGTCTCCTTTGAAGGTATACTTGGGATGACCCATAACACTTCCTATATTCCTGTCCTGGACATGAAAACTTGAGGTTACAATGTAACATCCTCATCCAATTGTGTTCTTCCAATAAACATAATCTGACTGTACATTTCTGGACTAGCAACTTTTTTTTTCAAATTTGAAAACAGTAAGGGTATACAAATGTTTTTGTTATACAAATACACTGTATAATGCTATAGTCAGGGCTTATGGTGTGCTTGTCATCAAGACAGTATTCATTGTTCCTGGTAGGTAAGCTTTTATCACTGAATCCTTTCCTTCACATCCTTCTTGTTTTTCAGTGTCCTTAACATCTGCAATCTCGCTCTTCTCCTTTTCTCCTCCTCCTCCTCTCTTCTCTCCCACCTCTCCCCCTGTATGTCTTCTCTCTCTCTCTCTCTCTCTCTCCCTTCCCCTCTCTTCCCCCGTTTCTCTCTCTCTCTCCCCTCCTCCTTAATGCTGCTCTGCAGCTTCCCCGCTAATAAAGACCTTTCATACAAAAAAAAAAAATCTGCAATCTCCAGTCCTTGGGCTGCAAACCGGTACCCAGTCTGTGGCCAGTGTTACACAGCAGGAGGTAAGCAGCAGGTGGCCCAGGGAATGAAGCTTCCTCTGTATTTACAGCCGCTCCCCATTGCCTGCATCACTCTGATCAGCAACAGTATCAGATTCTCACAGGAGCGTGACCCCTAGTGTAAACTGCACATGCAAGGGCTCTGGGTTGCCCACTCCTTAAGATAATCTAATGCCTGATGATCTGAAGTGGTGATGCTAGCACGAGGGAGCAGCTACCAATACAGATTATTATTAGCAGAGAGGTTTGACTGCCCATTGACCACAATAAGTCACTTGTTTGCACACTCATATCAAAACCATTCTGCCTCCACCCATGGAAAAACTGTCTTCCGTGAAACTGGTCCCTGGTGCCAAGAAGGTTAGGGACCCACTGCTTTACTTCTCTCTGTGCCTCGTGACTGCATTGTGGAGCTCTCACTTGTTGGTGAGAACATGTGGTGTTTGTTTTTCCATTCCTGAGATACTTCCCTTAGGATAATAGTCTCCAATTATATCCAATTTTCTATGAAGGACATTATTTCATTCCTTTTTGAAAATTTCATCTTGGTATTGTATCGTATCATCCTGAGGAGGCATTTTATTCCCTAATATTAGCTACTATCACTTACTCAGTGGCTTATGTGTGAAGCATATTTTCATCTATTATCTCTAATCCTGATAAAAATCTCTGCAAAATAGAGTCTATTAACCCCATTGTCCAGAGGAGGAAAACAAGGCTGAAGAAAAGTAACCTATCCAAGGTCACTTAACCAGTGAGTGACAAAGCTAGACTTGTCTGGGGTTCACAGCCAAGGAGAAGAGATGAGCTCCCTGGAGACACGCACGTGGGTTTTTATATTAAAGTCTCAAAACACAAACATTCTGTCAAACACACACACAAAGTAAGTACTTTCTTTCACTAAATAAGCAGATATTTCTTCTTCAGGTTATTTTTGGGGGTCAGCAAGGGAGAATGCTAGAACAAATGTTCTCCATGACATTCAGTGGAGACGTGTGTTAGCCGCCCAACAGGTGCCAGGCAAGCGTTCTTCAGGCAGAACAGCAGGACCAAAGTGCTGACAGTTGCAACGACACAAAATGTAGCCTTGGCAAGTCAGTCTAACAATTACTTTGCATCATTCTGATTATGAGCCACAAGCATGCAATCAACAGCATAGAGACAATCTTAAATGATCTCCATCAGCATTTTACTTTAGTTATCAAAGCGTGGCAGATTGAACACACTCTCATCTGACCTAAGTGCCATGTTAATAGCTCAGACACAAAGAATGTGCAGGAATAACGACGGCTCCAGAGCACTGGCCTTGCTAGGGGCCGTTAGTTATAACAGGTGCATAGGATGTTGTTCAACTTTTTCACTTATTCCCTTGGAGTACACAAATAGGACCTATGTGTTTCTCTTCTGTTACATTTTACTCACAGTTCTAACTCAGTTTAAATTAAGATTTAGGTAAGTTTACGAACCTGCCAAACTTACTACTGCATGATGAACATGTCTCTACAAGGAGCACTGTCCATATCCCATGGTCGTTTTTTGTGGGTACTCATCTCCGCCACCAAACTGTGACTCAGTTCTGACAGCATGGCTCTTACACAATTTATCTCTGTATAGTAGTCACTCAACATAGGCAAAAATGAATGAATTCTCCTGAGATCATAAGTAAAAAAGGCAAGCTTATGGAGTCCTTGAATGGCCCCAAGTTGGAGGAGTCACTGGCATTTAATGGCAATATCTGCATTTTAAAACGTGTCCTACATTGAAAAGACGACTATAAATATATACCATGAAATTCAGTAGTGATATTTTCTTAGGGAATGAAAACACATTAACTAAAAAAATAAGGAAACAATGCTCTCATATCAACTAAAGAAAAGCATTTTCAGAAGGGCTCTTACCATAGTTCTATCTTCAACTCTAAAGGTTAAAACGTAGGGGGGAAATTGTGTTGTGAGAGTGATTTTCAAGGAAAGTAATAATAATCACTATAGGTTATAGAACAGATTCAGAAGAGAAATACTAGTTATTATATTATAAAAGAAAAAAGAGGTCAACTTTCTATCTTAAAATGAAAAAGAAGAAGGCTGCAAAGTTTTCAACGCACCAGTACTATTACATCCAATGCTAATCATGTCGCTCACAAATTTCAATTGGGGCAACACAATTTTATGAAAAGAAACTAGAACCCCATTTTGTCTTTAGATAAATCTATCTGCAGCAAAAGGTGACCCCTACTACCAGACTTTATCCACTGTTCGAATCCTGTTTGGACTGTAAAAAATGACTATCCCACCTTTTTATATAAGAAAATATGAACAGACTGGTGTCAATCTGGCTCCATGATTTCCCGAGTACCCAGGTTTGTGGGTAAATGTATTTGTGTGTGTGTGTGTGTGTGTGCGCGCGCGCGCGCGCGCACGCGCGCGCACATGCCCAGAATTTCTAATTATCCCAAAGGGTATAATATGTAATTTCTAAAAGTCAATGTTTAATACTCTTCAACTGCCAAAACATCCTGTATGAACTCTTCAAAGAGACTATCCATACACCTTCACAATTCTTCTAGCAGCTAGCATAAGCTTATTATATACATCATCAAGAGGTTGAACAGAAGATGTAAAAAAAAAAAATTGGCAAACCAATGGTCTCTCAAAATTCTAAAACTGGCAATCCCTGCCTTCGCAAAGCTGTACCTCCGAGTCAGAGGCAGGGCACAGAGAAGCAGGATGCTGTCTACAGGGTAAGAGGCAGTGAGTATGTGCTCCACACTGCCGGACATGTCCCTCTACAATAACTGCTCTCACTGCAGCTAAAGATCAAGCCACTTGACCAAAGTTCAGTGTGCACAGAAGATATCAGAGGGGAAAGACCGAAGTTAGGCACTGTGAATTCATACTAAGTATTTATCCTATGCATTAAGTACTTAAAAGCAACAATACCCATCTATACAAGCTTTATAGTTTTCAAAGTGCTCAAGTCCAGAATGAACAGTCCACAGTCAACACCACTATGATATGTGTTTCAAAAAACAGTAATTCTTAAGTGTGCAGAATAGCCAGGGGTTGGCAAACTTTTTCTGCAAAGGACTAAACAGCAAACATTTTAGGCTTTGTGGGCCAGACATCTCTGTTGAAACTACTCAAGCTGTAGCACAAAAGCAGCTACAAACAACACCTACACAAATGGGCATGTCAGGGTTCCAATAAAACTTCTTTTACACAAACAGGCTGGGATGCTATTTGACCCATGGTCTGTAGTTTGTCAACCCCTGGTCTAGAATATCATTCCACTGGGAAATTACAAGATGAAATCTCAGTTTTCCCCTTTTCCCTCAATGAGATTATAACTTAATTTAGTAAAAAGATTAGATGGGGATATCATACACTATCCAAAAGCAGTCAGTGGCTTAGTTCTGTAGCACCCACCACTGAACTTCTTCCACGATAAGCAGGAATGAGCCAGCCTTAGGATGACCTAGGATGCCCATTTGAGTTTTCCAAAGTGGCAAGTCACTGTGTATTCATCTCTGTATTACATATATGCAAAGGGAACAGGCTGCCCTAAAGAACCCCAGACAAAGGCCCAACAGCCCCCTGAAGCAGCGCACTATCTAAACAAGCAAGAAGACTCTTGTGCAACCACAAAAAGCAAACAACTTGATCAAAATGTGTGCAAAGGACCTGAATTGACATTTCTTCAAAGATATGAGTGACCAATAAGCATGTGCAAAGACACACAATATCACCAATCCCTAGAAAAATGCAAACCAAAACCACGGTGAGATACTATTTCATACCTATTAGGATGGCTTTTATTAAACAAACAAATAAAAATAAATACCAACCAACCAACCCCCCAAAACAAGAAAATAACAAACATTGGCAAGGAGGTAGAGAAATGAGGATCTCTGTACTGTTGATAGAAATGTAAAATGGGGGTGCAGTGGCTCACACCTGAAATCCTAGCACTCTGGAAAGGCGAGGCAGGTGGACTGCTTGGCCTCAGGAGTTCGAGACCAGCCTCACCAAATGTAAGACCCCATCTCTTAAAAAAATAAAAATAGCTGTGCGTTGTGGCGCCTGCATGTAATCCCAGCTACTGAGGAGCCTGAGGCAGGAGGATCACTTGAACTCAAGAGTTTGAGGTTGCTATGAGCTATGACTCCACAGCACTCTACCAAGGGTGACACGCTGAGACTCTGTCTAAAAAAAAAAAAAAGAAGAAGAAGAAGTGTAACATGGTATAGCTACTGTGAAAAATACCAAGATAATTCCTTAAAAAAATAAACACTTACCACACGATTCACCAATTCCACTTCTGGGTATAATACCCAATAAAACTGAAAGCAGAGACTTGAACAGGTATATGTAAACTCATGTTCACAGCTACTGAAAGGTGGAAGCAACCCAAGTGTCCATCAACAGATGAACAGATTAAAAAACTACTTCTAATGGAGTGTTATTCAGCCCCAAAGAGGACGGCGATTCTGGCACATGCTATGACGAGGATATGAAGTTTCAGCTTGCGAGGATGAGACAGCTCCAGACATGGAGGGTGGTGATGGGTGCAGCCTAATGTGAATGTGTGAATGTACTTAATGCCACTGAAATGTACACTTAAAAACTGTAAAAAAAAAAAAAAAAAAAAAAACAGGTTAAATTTTATCATAATTAAGAGAAGAAGGCGAAGACTCCTATGATCACTTGACCCCATCAGGGAGCTTTTCAGGTGATCTGTTTGCGTCAAGATAATCCAAGAAGTTTCAAAATTCTTCAGCAAGTTGGTTCATGGGAGGCAACTGAGGACTTGTGCCCTAGTTTGAGTGTTCTAAGAAATAAGGTAAAATTTGAGAGCTCCCACATGTAGGAATCATTTGGACTAAAAAAGAGTGAGAGCTCCTTTGATTCAGAGTAAACACTGCACATAAGATTCATAATATGATCAGAACGCCTGCAATATTAGATTCTGGATCGCAGAGGTTCAATATGACAGTGATCAGAAGTCAGGTCAACGGTAGGTAGGAATAAAAGTTGGAGAAATTTACTATACCCGATGGAGGCACAGGGGAAAGAGCAATGAAAGATTATCAAATGTTAAAATGGTTATTTTGCAAAATAATAATAAATAGAGCAGAACTGCCAAACTAGGGTCAACCCAAAATGCTAGAAGTTTTTTATGTTATGTGTTTTATAAAAATTCAGACTTTGATTATATTTTTTAAATGGACATTTTGTACTCTAGGCTATCAATAAATTCAGATTTTAAAAAAAAATCCCCATAATTAAGGCAAAGCAAACCTATCTTTCAGGATTACAGTGAAAACTCATAATATCCAGTTAAGGATCAGAGAAGTCTCCTCCCCTCCCTAACCCTAATCTCTGTGGCCACGCATGTATAAAACACCTCTCCGGTGACTTGAAACGCAAGCTCCTCTGAGTCTAGTTCTGTGTGACACCTAATATCATACACCACACATAAGAGGTGACCTCACAGAAACTGCCCCCATTTGCATAGCACTATTCCATGGATTACTAGGTATCATCTTTGCAAAAGTCACACGGATGGAGGGTTGCATTACCTACTACAAGCAGAATGACGCTGAGTCATGGTTTCTCAGCTGAAGGAAGATGATGTCATTTCTTCACCTATTCTTAGTAAGATACCTCCAGGTTAGCCCAACTATGAGCTTACATTAGCTCATTACACCATGAGCCTGTGTAATGGTGGGCGCCTGTAGTCCCAGCTACTTGGGAGGCTGAGGCAAGAGAATTGGTTAAGCCCAAGAGTTTGAGATTTCTGTGAGCTCAGCCACATATACATGACACTGATGACTGACTATCCTCAGGTGAGAACACATTTTCCCATGCTGCCAAAGCAAGGTAGAAGGCTGGGTAATCACCTGATAAATCCGAATCATAATCTCCAACTTCTGTTACTCAGAATGGCCATTACAAGCACCCAAAAAATTCAGTTAACAACCCCCCAATTTTCTAGCTGCTGGAGTTTTAAACAATGGGCAGTAAAATGCAGTTGTCTTTTAGGGGAATACATCTCTTTAATTTTGACAGGTTTTCTCAGAGAATTGATTCTAAGCATTGAAGAAAAATGTATATAGGAAAAAGACTGGTAGAGGAAAAATAAATAAATTTTGAGTTTTAGATTGCTAAAGCCAGTGGTATGCAGGGAGATGTCTGAGAACAGCCAGAGAGAAAAGAAGAACACTGATTTGTAGAAGCTGCAGATTTCTGTCGTGTAACCCTTCCCACTATGGCTGATTGCAAGCTAGCAACATGATACCAACCTGCTCCCCCAATTCCCCAAAATCCAACAATCGGTTCATGAGAGCTGGTACAAGCTGGTGGCATCACGCGGCTGGCTGAAGCCCATTTTCCTCATCCCACAAAGATCAGTAGACACTGTTTCATATCTAAAATAAACCCAAGAAGCTGAGGTCCTTCATTATATTCAGCCCCCTTCTTATCTACAGATACCTAAAGATACCTGTTCCTCCTTTCTCACCTGGAACGAACCTCGCTAAGTCTAATCTTGTAAAGAGAACTCTTCTTTGAATGCTCCTGGGCTGGGTCACACCAGCCTTTCGGTGCTCTGAATTTCTACAGCACTTCTGAATTACCGTCCTCTCATGTGATTCCAGCAGGGAGGGCTCCCGGAGGGCAGGCACGTGCTCACAGCGCTCAGCACTGCACTGAGCCTGCCCCGGGCTGAACCGAGTGAATCCAGGGACCTGCCTGGCTGGACTGACTTCTGTTCTGTCCTTTGTGGTGAGGTGGGCTCACCATCTAGGACCACTGAGCCACTGAACTGGGAAGCCAAGGTGGGAGGATGGCTAGCGCTCACGAGTTCAAGACCAGCCTGAGCAACAGTGAGATCCTGTCTCTAAAAATAGCCAGGTGTCCTGCCAGCGCCCATCAGGACACCAGCTACTTGGGAGGCTGAGGCAAGAGGATGGCTTGATCCCCGCAGTTTGAGAATGCTGTGAGCTGTGACACCAGGGCACTCTACTGAGGGTGACAAAATGAGACCCTGTCTCAAAGAAGAAGAAGGAAGAGGAGGAGAAGGAGAAGGAGAAAAAGAAGAAGAAAAGGACCTGCCGCATGAACATCCCATGGAGCACTTGCCACTGCACGCACCGAGCTTTCACACAAGCCACCTGTATGTATTGAGCGTAAAATTCCCGCCAGCCCCAGCACCCATATCTTAGTTTCTAGCATCATTCCCCATTCAAGGGAACCAGGAATCCTTGGAGAAATGGCTGATTCTAGGGAAAACCCGAGATGAGCATGAAACATCTCAGAGGGCCAAAAAGTAAGAAAATGCCAAATAAATAAATACCCAGAATGAGGATGGCTGCCAAAAGGGACACAGGAGACAATATTCCTAATGTTCCTAAAGGAGCTGCCAGTGGCCAAAACAATTGGAATAAGAAAATAAATAACGTAGTATTGGATTATGGCCTAAAGTATAAAATAAATACCACGAGTTCATTCTGATATCAATAAATGACTGAATGACTAAAAGGGGGCATGGGGAGAATGTATGAAATCATTTATGAAGAAAAATTCCACATAATTCATGCAGATGCTGTGCCCTGAAGGAGGCAGAACTTAACTCACTCCTCATTCAAGTGTGGGCTGTGCGCAGTCACATCTTCCAAAAGAGCGTGGCATGGGAAGTTTGTGTGAGCAGGTGCACGTGTGAGTTGACAAATCCAACAAACGCCACCTCAGCTGGGACCAAGCTCAGCATCAGCACTGGTGAGTCATACCGATGAGCATGTACCTTTGGCACGCATGATGTGATGAACGTAGCAATTTACCAATTTTGAGGAGCACAGATCAGTTATTTTGTGGAATCTCCCTCAATTTGGATTCTTCTAATCATAGAAAAACATTGGAAAAATCCAAATGAAGGGACATTCCACAAAATGACTAATCTGTTTCCAAAATCACCAAGGTCATCAAAATAGGTCTAAGACATATTCTACAGGAGCCTAAAGAGCAGGATGAATAAATGATAACAAGGTTTTGAGGATGGGATCCTGGAGCAGAAAAAAGACATCAGGTGAAAACTCAGGAATTCCAAATACAATATGGGCTTTAGTTAGTAATATTATCATTTAAAAATTTCTGCCTGGTATTGTAAGTGATTTATATACATTATTTTACTTAATCCCCACAATGCTGCTAAGTGGTTTTATTCCTGTTGTATAGATGGGGACAACAAAAACAAAAAAAGATACAACTACTCTGCCCAAGATTATGGAGTCAGCAATTGGTGAAATTCAAGTTGAAACCCCTATTGAATTTGTTCAGAGAGCTTTGGAAGTCTTAACTCTTTCATCCTTACAACCACCGTTCAAAGTGAGCAAGCCCTGTTATGACCCCCCCTCACAGGGGGGGAACCCGGAGCACAGAGAAGCAGAGTGAGTTACCCAGGGTTGACCAGGTGGCAGAGCCAGAGGGGACCTGGGCGCAGAAGCCAGACTTACCCCCTATGGTTTACTGCCCCTCAAACTAATTAGTAATAACTGACATTTTTCTGTTCTCCTCACTTGATCAAACCATTTTAATATTCCTTGGGCATCATAAAAAGGCTCATTAGAGTGGCCTTTGGGGAGCAGCGAGGTAGAGACTGGGAAGAGGCAGGAGGGAACTTTGTCAAATAATGACAATCGACCGTGATAGGGGTTTGGGACACTCAAATCTGTACAGTTTATTATTTACACATTTCACCTATAAACAAGAACTAAAGCTAATTTTTATTATTGATTAATGATGCACATTAAGTGGCCTTGAAATGCATCAACTGAAACAAGATAGGGTGGAGGATGAACAGCTGGCTAGATATGTGAGGTTGCAAATAGAACAAAATACGACTTGCAAAATCTAGGCAGTGAGTCTATAGGTGCTCCTTGTACAACTCTCAGCTTCTTTGTATTTTTAAAATTTTTCATAATAAAATGTTGGGAGAAAAGTTTTTCATGAACAATTCTGCACCATCATCATAGAAGGGTTTCTTAGGAAATATTCATTTACTTTTGGCATCATTTAACACAAAATTCAGTTCTTGATTTCTTTTTTTTTCACAAAAAGAGGCCCCCCCAGCACTCTCTCTGATGCCTTGCAATTAGGCTATTAAGTAACAGACAGGAGGTTGGTGTTTACTAATTACAAAATGCCATATAGGATATGAGCTCTGGACTCCTGCAGAGCTTTCTCTTCTACATGGACCCTCCAATCATTTTTGAGACTTGGATGGATTTCAACTCTTATACTTACCATGGTCAGAAACACATCATTATTGCTCTCATTAATAACAGCACATTTACAATAATACATCTATTTATTTTATAATTTCCATGAACTTGGTTATTTACTCATTTTTACCTTCAGCTCTCACTTGGCCTCAGCTAGGATCTTTCCATTTTTTTAATTTTTTTATTAAGTCATAAACACATGGATCATGTATACATTGATGCCTTTATGGGGTACAATGTGCTGATTTTATATACGATTAGAAATGCTTACATCAAACTAGTTAATATAGTTTAACTATATTAAACTTCACCTTTAAACTATATTAACTTCACCTCATTTACTTAATTATTGTGTTACGACATTTATACTCTATACTTAATAGATTTGACTTGTACCCTTGCAATATGAACCATAGGAATGAAGTTTTTCTTGAAATAGGAGTTAATTGATATGAGAAAAATGTGCTTCTTTTGATTTGAATATGAGATTGTTATTATCTTTTATAAATGTTGAAATCGAGTCTGGAGCATTTTAATTGTGCACTGACTATTCCTGAAGTTAGATGCTTGACAAATTCATTAGCACTAGCAAATGTTATACCTGTCTGGAGTGTTTCCCTGCTATGCTACTCAAAAAAATCGATGGCCTCGCCAACAGCCACAGGAGAAAAGTGTTTGTATTCTGCTAATGCAATGTCATCAAGAGCGAAAGCCAACTCTGCTTACCCTCCAAGTGGGGCTCCAGTGCATGAGTAGCTGTGTATGTATTAGAAATGATTTTCTAATCACAATACAACCATCATACCGGCCAAAATTAGACTTTGACTTGGGAAGGAAAGAAGTCTTACATCTCAGGAATGATGTGTGGACTGCATAGCACAATCTGCCAATCTGAGCATAGTCAGCTTGATGGCAACTTGCCAGATTAGTACACTGGTGAAATCCTTTGAAATAATTAAATTCCTTTTACCTGCACAAGCAATATGCCCATTGGAGAAAGAATTTCCTTTCTCTTCTTGCCCTCAAGACTTCACTTCCCATGGCAGTGGGTTAAGTGTCTGCAAGTGGTCAGGGCATCGATTCTGGAGCCAATGCCTGGATGTGAATGACCTTGGACAAATTACTTAAGCTCCTTGTTCTCAGATACAAAGTTTTGATGATAATTAAAGAGGTAATACATTTAAAAGCACACAGATTGGCACATGGTAAGTACTACATACATGTCTGCTTTTATTGACAAACGTCAAAAGAGCTGATTGCTACCCAATGCTTCCAAAATAACTATTCGGACCTCTCCTCTTCCCACCACCTGCCTCCCACTCTCTTTCACCTGCCCACTCACTCAAAGTCAGTTCATTTAACCTACTGCAGTGTGGATAAGGCCAGGACACCAACCGCAGGGATGTTGGCAAATATGTTTAGAAATTCTAATTCACAGGGCTAACATGTTGATCCAGATTAAACGTAGAACTATTCATTCCACTTTTCTTTTTTAAACAGTTTTTCACATGTAGATTTTATCATGGCACCTACTGTCCTTCTTCTCTTGTATTAAAAATCTCTTCATTTTCAGCTCTGTCCCACTCCACTTTTGAATTAAAAAAAAAAAAGAAAGAAAAACAAGAAACCCAACCAGCAAAAAAAGAAAACCACCCAACTCAGAGGCCTAAGTGTTTTGCTCTGAACTTCACACTGACAGTATTATACAGTCATGGGAGTGACCATATTATACATGGTCATGGCAGCAACAGAGAATTGGAATCTAATGAGAAAAGATAAGAGGGGAGCAGAGATAAAGGAACTCCTAAAAATCAGCCCCAACAATCTCATCCACATCTGGGTGGCCTCAGAACTTATTAATATAAACTGTCTCTCATCAAAGAGCATGCAATCTGCCTGCTGTCACTTCTTTACAACTATTAGACACCCTCACACCAATTTACCTTTAAACAAGGACATTCTGTAACCAGGGATCTACCTATGTGGCTTAGTCATCTGACTGGCTTCAAGGTCACCGACTGGAGTAACCTGATGAGAATTACCTCACTCACCCACTATAGAACAGTTATAGCACCGATCAATACAGGAGGCCTCTGCACAACATCAACAAAGCCTTCTCAGGGAAGCATCCTGCATACATCAGAAACAAATTATACCCTTAAAGGCAGATGACACACGGCAGACGGAAAGATCCTTTCCACAAAGCAAAGCCTTTGTTCAGTCTGAAAGGAGTGCCAATCCAACCTCAGAAAAAGAGGGAAAGAAAAGAGGAAAAGAAAAAAGAATCCATGCAACAGAAACAGAGTACTGTTTGACACTCTTTTCTTGACAAAATGGTTCCCTCGCCTTTCCACTCGAGCACAGGATGCAGGCGGGAAGACAAAAGTGGAAGTAAATTACAAGGGTCGGCAATGCTAAGGACCACGAAGCAGAAGACCTGTTTAAGAACGTGCCCTGTATGCAGCACATTCTTCTTAGTAAAAGCATCACAAGAATGGAGAAGCAAGAATCCAGTAAACTCAATTCTAACATGAAGCCAGGAGACAATGTCATACATACCCACATGAGAGGAAAACTCAAATCAATTCAAGGTGGGGGGCAAGGGAATGAGGGAGCGGGAGAGGGGGCGAGGAGGGAGATGGGAGGTGGCACACTGCTCAGGGGCAGGACACAATTATAAGGACTTTACCTGACAAATGCAATCAGTGTAACCTAATTCTTTGTACCCTCAATGAATCTGAAACAATGAAAAAGAAAGAATTTGCCCTATACCGCTCATTTCAAAATGAACTGGTGAAGCAATAAAAATAATTACAGAGTACTTACCATAGGCCAGGGCCTATCCTAATTACTATACACATACGGACTGATTTGGTTCTCCCAACAACCTAGTGAGATAGGTTCTAGAGTTATTCCCATTATATAGATGGGAACACTGAGGGACAAGAGAGTAAATAAGATGGCACACTGATAAGTGATTGGAGCTGGAAATCAAACCCAAGGAGCTAGGCTCTAGAGTCACTCTATTAAGCTCGGTAGTTAAGAACAGCAACAATAATAAAATAGTCTGTTAACATTTGTGTTGTGCTTTACTGTTCACAAAAAGTTTACACATGCTTTATCCCTCTGCTTGCATTAACTGTCCCACGTATTTCCTTATGAGTTTTTCCTCCCTACACAGCCTTCCTCGGAAGGGTGCCCAATACCCTTTTGTGGAATGAAGGTATGAAAAAGTGACTCTAATTTATCCTGAAGTCACACTGAGAACATACGATTGAACTTGTTTTTTATATAAGGAAACTCAGGTTCAGAGAAATCCAATGGTTTGTCTCAGGTCTTATTGCTTTGAATAGGACATGAGCTCTTCCACAACTTAACAGTGGTTTTAAAAAACCACAGGAACTTTCCATTAAAAACAAATCTTTTACACAGCCTCAGAATATAACTGAGCTAAAGGAAGAGCTCTCTGGTCGAGAAAGACTGAGGGCAGCCACAGCCCTGAGGTTTATGGGGAACCTGCGAGGTTCTGCAGAATGGAGCTGGGGACCATGACAGTGACAAGCAACACTGTCAGGACACCTGACCCCGCCCTGAGACTCCGAGAGAGGGCAACCAACCACGCCTTCGGGTCCCACCGACTGATGACTCTGACCGGCGGGAGGAGGCAGAGGACTAGCTTTCTTTCTCAATCCGACTGGTCAGAGGCACAGTTCTTAGCCTCCTTCCTTAGGCATCTCCTTCTGTTTCTTTCTTTGGGGTGTTCTGTATCTGTTTCTTTTTCAGCCCTGGGGTCTGATCACTGGAAAGAGGGCAATCTCTTGTGACCCAGTTTTTCATCAGCAGCCAGGGTGGAAGAGTTCAAAGTGTGCTCAAGGGCTTTGCATGCTGCTCCCCAGGACTGGATGTTTTTGAGCAAAACTGGGATCTCTCCAAGAGCTAGACTTTATTCCACAGTGGCAGAAAAGCTGGCCAGGGAGAGGGAGCAATTTTGCAAAGCCCAGTGCTACAGCTGGACCTGTATCCTGATACTGTTGAGTCACAGCAGGCAGAGTGCTCCAAGGATTATAAAGCATCTGAGCTGGAAAGGGGTCCCCAAGAGCCTGCAGTCTAACCTCCTCATTTAGTAAAAAGGAGTTGGATCCCACTAGCACAAAGTGACTTGGCCAAAGCTACACAGTGGTATGGTAAGACGAGGGATTTCTGACATCTTGCCTCTGAGCATCCAATACTCACTCTCTCTCTTTTTTCTTTTTTTTCTTGAGACAGAGTCTCAGTATGTTGCCCTCAGTTGAGTGCTATGGCATCACAGCTCATAGCAACTTCAAACTCTTGGGCTTAAGCGATTCTCTTGCCTCAGCCTCCCAAGTAGCTGGGACTACAGGTTCCCACCACAACACCCAGCTATTTTTTGGTTGCAGTCGTCATTATTGTTTAGCAGGCCCGGGCCGGGTTCCAACCTGCCAGTCCCAGTGTATGTGGCCAGTGCCCTAACCACTTAGCAACGGGTGCCAAGCCCACCCAAAACTCTTAAGGACAAGAACTAGGATGTGAATTCTAGAAGGAACCAAAGGTCTTTCTGGTGATGTTGAATGATGGAAGACAGTAAAATTCTCAGGTTGCAGAAATTCGTATGGGCACCTCTTAGAACCATCTCTTAAGGTCTTCTGGGGGAAAATCCACCATCCAGAATCACAGGCTTGATAAATGCTTTAAGGCTCTAGAAGGCAAGGTGCAACCCTGACAGACATTAAAAAAAGGAGAATGTTTTCCCACTGCCTGAATTGTTCCTGAATGTCTCTAGCAGGTGAACAGAGAGAGATAGGGTGGTGCCCAGGCCTCCAATGGGTTCTGTGCACAGACGCAGTCATTAGCAAACACAGTCTGTGTTCACTCTAGATGAGGTTTCATCACCACAGCCTATTTATTCATTCCTTAATATAAATCTAAATTGCTCTCTTCAAATAGCAGAGAGCACTGTGCTTCAGTAAGAGGAAAGAGAAATGAGCACGCTAAGGGACGGACTGCATTTTCATTTTCTCCCCCTCCCGTCACTTTGGTCTTGACAGCCTTAATTCACATGCCTCACCGAACTGTTCCCCGGTTCATCCCAGGCATCAGAAAACGTGCAGCTGTCTTCAGATTTTCATGCTGGGGCTCTCTCTAGAGGGAAAGGACGGTAGCCCTCAACACTCCCAGCTGCGACAGGAATGGCTCCTAAGTCAGGTGACCTAAGATGTTTGCAGCAGCTAAATAAAACTCACAAATAAAAAAGACACATTGGCTCAGCACCTGTGGCTCAGCGGCTAGGGCGCCAGCCACATACACCGGAGCTGATGGTTCGAACCCGGCCTGGGCCTGCCAAGCAACAATAACAACTACAACAACCACCACCAACAAATAGCTGGACATTGTGGAGGGCGCCTGTAGTCCCAGCTACTTGGGAGGCTGAGGTAAGAATATCGCATAAGCCCAAGAGTTTGAGGTTGCTGTGAGCTGTGACACCACAGTACTCTACAGAGGGTGACATAGTGATACTTTGTCTCAAAAAAAAAAAAAAGACACAGAAATAATGACCCAATTCTATGTCTGACACATTTGAAGTATAGAAGTCTCCCTTTATCCGTAGGGCATCCACTCCAATGACCCGAGTGAATGCCTAAAACTGTAAACTGTACCTATGCCTATATATACCATATTTTTTACTACTCATACACACCTATGATAGCATTTAATTTTTAAATTAGGCACAGTAAGAAATTAACAAAAACTAATAATAAAATAGAATTATAACAGTACCATGTAATAAAAGTTACGTGAAAGTGGTCTTTCTCTTGTTCCCTTTTTCAAAATATCTTAATGTGTTGTACTCACCTATTTTCAGACCACAGTTGATTGCAGGTAACTGAAACCATGTAAAGTGAAACTGTGGATAAAGGAGGCTGCTATATGAACTTGAAAATGTTCTCTGGGAACGGAACACATTCTTTGTGGAAAGTGAGGCATTAAAACACAGCATGTCCACAAATGATCTCGGAATGATGGGACATGAATTCAGAAAATAATGGACAAGTGAAGCTCGAGGAGTCAGGCTCTGGCCTCAGTTCTGCTCCCTTCCTGCTGTCTCACGGCCACCACATCATTCTGCAGGGTAGGTGGCATGTGGCCCAAGCACCACATGACAGAAAGTAATTTATGGTGCCTTTTCCCACACAAGGAAAATTGATAGACGTTTACATGCAAAAGTACTGTTTCTAATTCTTTTCATTTTGGGATAAGACAACTTCCCCCCCTCCTCTGCGTGTATTTTAAAAATAGTAAAAAAATGAAATGAAAACTCTCTGCTGGCTCGCACATCTGCCAAAGGAAGGTCACATAAGACTCTTCACAAGAAAGGAGGTTAAGAGAAAAACAATGAGCAGTTACCTATGAACTCAACTCCTAAATGGGCCCTGAACCACGCATATGTGACACTTTTTATCCAGTAATTCTGTTGTCACGTGTTCTAACTACTACCATTTCAGCTATTTTCTGTGGGGAAAAAGAAAAGAAAAGAGACAGAGTTGAAGCATGGTTAGAGCCCAGAGGAATTTAGATGCTTTCAAACATTACTACTTGATGCTTTCAGAGCTTCATGCTTGAGTTAAAGCTGGGCACTTAAAAATTAACCTCTGGGTTTAAGGCTAAAAGCCAGTGACTTCTCACAGGGTCGCTGAAGATGCTGTTTGCTGGCTAGACTTGTTCTGGGAGTGTTCAAGGGTCTTGCCCCAAGAGTAACAGAGGGTTTCATCCCTGAACCAAAAGACTCAATTGTGGCATGTGAAAACAACAGAAAATAACAACTTTACCAATAATCCCCTTTTACTACTAAGTCCCGAACATTCGAGATGATTAGAGGAACAATAAGGTGATGGACCATGAGTTAGAAAACTCCACCCCCAGGTGTACTGTCCTGAGAAAGTCACAGAACTTCTCTGGGAATCGGTTCCAAGTCAGTAAAATGAGGAAGCTGATGGATTTCTCGAGTCCTTCACATTCTCCAGGTCTCTGATTCTATCTTCCCCTTGATCAGCAGGGCCTGAGTGTGTTAGGGAGGTTGCGCCTTTGACCCCAGAAGAATGTGACAACAGCCTTCCTTGCATTGTTCCCACAGTAACCAGAGCCAGCTGCTCTAGCTGGCCAGCCAAGTTAAGGCGTAGGATCACATACAAGTAGGGACTCTACCTGGAGGACCCCACTTCTAGGCTTCTCCTTACCCAGGACCTTTGTCTGAAGGTCAAGACACTCCTGAAAACACAAAAATGAGTCTGTGATCTTTCCTACATTGCTTCTGGGGCTTTAAAATCTAGGAGTGTGGCCACAATCATTTGAGATTCCCCCAAATGACAGCTAGAGGATAATAGGTATGTCTTAAATTCTCGGAATCTATAACTCAAGCTCTGGAGTGCCATGAGGTCCATGAAATCTACAGGCAGCAGGTGTTGTCCAAGCAAGTTGGCATGTTATGACAGGGGGATCCAAGTGAGGCTGAAAATCTGAGATGACAGCCGCAGCCAAGATTTGTAAACACGCAATTCTGAGCAGCGCCGACAATGAAGGCCTTCCTTTGGCCTGCAGCTTGCCTCTGAGATCCTAATAAGGGAGGATCACTGGAAAGTATTACCATTATTTTTAGCTTTTCTAATGGAGGGAGGAGTTTTTGAAAGGACAAAATGGAAAGGAATTTAGGGCAAGGGTGTGTGTGTGTGCTTGGGGAGGTGGTGTGTGTGTGGAAGGAGGAGAAATTAGGAAAATAAGGACTTTTGAGACAGATAAGCAGCTTCCTCCTCCTTTCTTTACAGAGGATCATAGCCAGGCTTCCCGACTTAGAAAACAATACCAAGGTCTTCAGTTCAGATAGCCAGAGACTAAGAAATTGTCAGAAAGAAACAATTTTTCTAAGAGCATGGCAAATATGTACTTCATGCTATAGGGTTTTTTCAACTTCCATTCTTGAAACATAGCAGATGAACCCACTCAGAGAAGCCTTCCTGGAAAAGAGTTTCATAATTCATGTTTGATTTGAATGCAGCTTTAACTTTCATAGTCCCCAAATAAACACCCTCTTTAGATTTACAGAGATATGAATGTTCCAGATTAATAGGAGATGAATGAATTTCCCTTAAATGACCTTACTACATTCAAGTAGGAAAGTGGAGGTTCGTCCAGTAGCTTCTGGGGAGACCACTGTATGGGCTAAGAACATAACATTTTGAGGGAGGATTTCCTTTCTTTTCTTCTTTCTGGCAATAGATAGTAAAAATTCTCCTTAATGAGCTGAAAAAGTCAAGACATATATTCTTCACTTCAGGGCTCCAGTAATTGTTGAAACACAAACTCAAATGCCATCTAGACCATAAGGATCCTTATAAAACACAAACCACTTCATCACAAACCTATTTGCCTGCCAGAATTTTTAGAAGTGAGATTGCTTTAAAATATTCAAGTAAACAACCTTGTGGTATGGTTGACATAGACCCGGAGCTAACAAGAGAACACTTGAATTAGTTTTGCAATTCCAAATTAGGACCTAAAGGAGTTTGTGCCATAGGAGAAGAGTTGCCGTGTTTTGTTTAATGGAACTAAATTTGTGCCCATTTAAATCATGAGCAGGTGGCACTTGGTAGCAAAGAAAGCCTGAAAATATTCACATTTAGTGAATGCAGTTGTATGTATAATTAGCTGAGATTTATTTTAAAGTACTCTAATCTTTTGTACTCTTTTCTACAATTCAAACTGGTGAGAAATAGAGAGCAGCT
The DNA here is from genome assembly GCA_963574655.1 of Perodicticus potto. NCBI lineage: Eukaryota > Metazoa > Chordata > Mammalia > Primates > Lorisidae > Perodicticus > Perodicticus potto. The sequence goes on from CAUYRH010078284.1 coordinate 48,970, forward strand.
TTTGCATTTATTACGAAAGCACAGCCATCGTATTAGCTGTGAAGAAATAAAAAATGGAGAAGGCGTCGGAAAGTCTCTAATCGTACATATATGCAGATCAAACCAAAGGAAAGGCCTTGCTTTCTTTCAGAGGAAGGACTTTGTTGTTGCTCATGAGAAACCAGTGAGGTAAACAACAGCACCTGGTAGGACAGGAGATGGCAAGAATCAAAGGTGCACATTTTAGGAGTATAAACTTTTTTCATGGAAAGTTTCAAATACGTATGAAAAGACCCACAGTAGAGCACCAAATAGTCATCACTCAGCATCAGTAAGTATCAGCACATGGCTGATCGTTTGTCTTTAAGCAAATCCCAGAATTATCATTAAGTCCCTAAATGTTTCATTATGAAGCATAGAGTTTTCAGCTCCCCAATTTCTGGAGGTCCTGAGAAGTCAAGTGACCCTGAGTTAGGCTATCAGACAGTGATAGAGGCACGGCCGGAGCCCAGGCCTTCTCACCTGGTGCCAGCTGTGCTCTCCTTCAAGCCCTTCCACGGCTCCTGCCCTTACCAATCCCGGCAGATGATTTGAGCTGAACTCTGAGCCACAATAATGCCAGCACAAAAAGCAAGCACTGGTTGAAAATCAGGAACTACTGAATTTTAATCTCAGCTTGGCCTTTTTACTGAGACTTAATTGTTCCAACAATAAGTAGGGATATGACATTACCACTACGAGATACAATTCCTTATGATATACTTATAAAAAAAGGTTGGCTTAACCGTTTTTCATGTTGTTTTTAAGAGTCTGGGTCTTGCTCTGTGGTCCAGGCTGGAGAACAGTGGCATGATCATAGCTTACTACAAACTTAAACTCTGGGCTCAAGCGATCATCCTGCCTCAGCCTCCTGAACAGCTAAGCCAAAAGTTCACTCCCCAGCTAATTCTTTTTATTTTTTGTAGACATAGTAGGGTTCTCACTATGTTGCTCAGGCGGGTCTCAAACTCTTGGCCTCAAGAGACTTTTCCACATCAACCCTCCCAAAGCACTTGGATTACAGGTGTGAGCCAGCCTAACAGTTATTTTTAAAGTGTTTTCATGGAGTTTGGGGAAAGTTGTTAAAAGCCATAAAGCTTAGAAAATTAGATGCCTTCTGTGAGGTGAGATCTCCTATGTTAACAAGTTGGGAAGAGGCATACGTAATTATTATGTAACTGTACCCTGACAACATTTCCACAAGTATATTTATTTTTCACATATAAATTAGAATCAACTATTTCAACATGTTGAAATGGAAGTTTCTATGAAAAACAAATGCTTCATACAATATAATCAACATTTCCCAAAGAGGAAAGAGGCAGGCCCTGCCCCTGGGGAGTTCTCACATCCTTCAGAGAGAGAACAGGCAGGCCCGAGGAAAGTGAAAGGAAAAAGAAACATCCCCCTCTTTGTCATGGACTTACCGAACCCCTAACCAAACAAGGATGACAACAGAGCACCAAACATTCTCAAGAAAGTGCCCAGGCCAGGAAAAATAAGGGACAAATGAAGGGTTCTGGACAAGGCACTGAATACATTGCCCAGTTGCACCCCTGTTCCTTCTCTGCACACATAAAGGTGCAGAATGAGGGGAGTGAGGCAATCACAATGTTCAGGAAATCCCATTCTAAATCAGCCCAAAACCTTGAGATTAGGCTTGAAATGCACTTGCTTTCAAAATCCATGCCACAGGAAATCTTGTTATTTTAAAGATATGCTGCCAACAAATGCATACCATGTGTAGCCTCACAGTAAAACCCACGCTGGGAGCCAAGTGTCAGAGTAGGCAATTGGGTGCGGGGAACAGCCTGCCCGCCTATGTTAGGTTCTGGAGCTGCAGTAACAAAATACCACGGACTGGGGGCGTTAACAATAGAAATTTCTTATCTCACAGTGATGGAGGCTAGAAACCCAAAGTCAAGGCATCCACAGGGCTGGTTCCTTCTGAGGGCTGCGAGAGAAACTCCCACAGCTTCTGGTGGTTTCCTAGCAATCCGCGGCATTTCTTAGCTTATGCCAACTACACTCATATAGGTGGCGCTCTCCCTGTGGCTCTATCTGTGTCCAGACTCCCACTTTTTATAAAGACAGTAGGCATACTGGACGAGAATCCATTCTAAGGACCTCATCTTAACTTAATCATACACAAAAGCTCTATTCCAAAGAAGGCCATACTCATAGGACCTGATGAAGAATGCCCACATTTGGGGTGGGACATATACAATTCAACACACCGTACCTCCTCACCCTCACCTACAGGCGTGTGTCCAGGAATAATACAGATATGTTCTGAAGAATGAAGGCATCCTTGGGTGATTCTGTCATTGTCTGAACATCACAGAATGTACTTACCTAAACCTCAAAGCCATAGCCCCAACACTCCCGGCTACATGGCATGACTATTGCTCCTGGGCTGCACACCTATGGAGCAGGTCACTGTGCTGAACTCTGTAGGCTGCTGGAACACAATGGTACTTATCTGTGTATCTAAACATATTTGAACATAGAAATGGTACAGTAAAAATACAGTAGAAAATAAATGGACCTCCTTTGTTCTTTTTCCTTTTAAGGCAATCTGAGAGGTATCTTAGAAAAGGGAATCAAAATTCATTTAAATCTATTTCTGTGGCTGGCATAATTATTAGGCCATAAGAGAAACCGTGATGGTTATTGTTGGATATGCTCTCTTGTAGTTTTAAAGGTGCTTTTCAAGCATGATAGTTGCAGAACATAATTATTCAACAACTCTAATAGACAGCGTGAACATCATTATTCTCAATTTATAGAAGAAGAACCCAAAGCTCAAAAGGTTAATCAGCCATGGACACAGCTAGTAAATCCCAGAGCTGAAATAGGGACTCATCTCTTTTTACTTTACAATCTAATGCCAACCAGATTATTTTTGTCAAGTTCTACATTTTTTTCTAACATGTAATATGACACAGTCTATATTAGACTAGCAAGAAGGATTAAAAGTCTTTCTTTCTTGTATGGTAGCCATAATAAAACCTTCTGTTTTTATTCCATTTTTTATTTAAGGCAAGCATAGAATAAAGTTTATTGAGGAAGAGAAAAGTAGATTTACAGAGCAGAGTAGATTTACAAGCTTACAGAGCAAGACAGGTTTGTCATGGACAGATAACAGGCCTCCATGGCCGGGGCAGGTAGGGAAGGAGGCAAAGAGTCCTATATCCTATATTTTAAAGCACTTTTCAAAATGTTTCAAGTTTGGTTTTTATTTGTTCTTATAAAAAAAACAGATGAGGCTGGGCTTGGTGGCTCCCACCTGTAATCCTGACACTCTGGGAGGCCGAGGCAGGTACAAGGGAGGCATCTACATCTGCAAGTGTCTATGTGAGTGTGCAGGTAGACTGCTTGAGCTCAGGAATTGGGGACCAGCCTACAGAATAGTGAGATACCATCTCCACTAACAATAGAAAACAACTGGCTGTGTGCGGTGGCGGACACCTGTACTTCCAGGTCCTTGGGAGGCTGAGGGAAGAGGATCACTTGAGCTCAAGAGTTTGAGGTTGCTGTGAGCTATGATATCATTGCACTCTACCTAGGGGAACAGAGTGGGACTCTGTCTCTAAAAAACAAAAACAAAACCAAAAACAGATGAGCTATTCTTTTCTGCCCCATTTTACAGATGATAAATTAAGGTGGAAGTGATATAATTTGCCTAAGGGAACTAATAAGTTGACAGTGGAAATGAAGTAAGAATCGCTGTGTTGTAATTCAAAAAGTGTCATGGCTTTCCGGAGACAATAATTCAACACATCCTTGGAGACATATAAGACTGTAAGGAAAATAACATAAATGAAGGACCAGGAGAAGAAAATTCAGTAAGTAAATTCCCACTGCAGGAAGACCTTGCGTGTGTGTCTGTGACGGGCCTGCAGAATGCATGTAAGGGAGGCCAGTCCACATGGGTGCTGATGCCCTTTAGAACACGTTAAAATCTACTGCAGACCAGTCACATAGGATGTGACTAGTGGAACAGAGAATATACTTTTTAGTTGGCTACAGGTCCCAACATTTCTTTGGTCCTTTGCAACCTGAACTCATGAACTTTTGCTTCTGGATGAAGTAAAGATAAGGCTGAAAGTGAGATAAGGCTGAAAGAAGAAACAACATGGGAAAAGACAGGTAACAAATGTCTGTGCTCCAACATAGTCAAGAGCCCACTGTGGCTGGAGGTGCGTGTGTAGGGAGGTGAAGAGGGAGAGGAGGAAAGTCGAGGCCATATATAGAGGGTTTCAAAGGCCTCACTGGATAATTAGAGTTGATTCTGTAGTATAGGAAGTGCTTCTGCACACTTTTGAGTGGGGAAACGCCCTCATCAGTGTGTAGTTGGTCCACTGCATCTCGGTGACTCTCAGGGCCACAAGTCGAGCCCTGACCGCTTTCTTCCCAACTTGCAAATTTGCCTTTCAGAAGGCCTGCCGACATCTCTACAAGGTTACCTTGCTGTGGCACTTCCAGCTGGCCGTGTTCTATCTCTACTGTCCCTTCTACATCTAATGCTCTGTGATTCTAGCAAAAGTTACAGGTCTGAAAATTTGACATTTCCTTTGAAGAGACTGAAAACAAACAAAGAACAGACAGGTCATGTTCAAAACACAAAGCAAAAAAATGCAATGTCTTTAGAGTTGAAAAATCAAATCTATGTTAGTTATTTCTCTCTGGCTGCGTTCAGGATGAGAAACTCACAGCGTATCTGCAAGCGTATACACACATGTGCACAGATGGGGGTCTGAAGGAGATGTTGCCAGAGCCCTCTCCAAGGACACAAGCTCTCAATCACAACCTACAATAGCTTTCTTGCTACTCAAAGCTGCTACCTTGCACATGAAGAGGCTGGTTCTAGAAACAACAATTAAAGTCCAGAACAAGAATCTTAAATTGCTGAGCATTTTAAACATTCCCTGCCACTAGACCCCAAACAACTCCTCTAACCAGCTCACTCTGTTTCTAATGATGAACAGCCCCTGAGTTCTTCTTTTAAGGCTCCAAGATAACCCTTTAACAGGAGTAAATGTGTTTTCCTATTAAACGTTCTCCCTGCAGTTTCAAAAGAAGCAATACCTTCGCAGAGAAGAGATAAGCAAGACCTTCATTCCTATAGTGTGTTTTGAATAAGGTGTAGTTCATAAGGAGGAGAAATTTCTCCTTTCTTTCCTGGACATAACTTTCAACCACAAAAACTAACAGTGTAGGTGGGTTGTCACTCCACTTGCTAAAATTACGAAAGATGCTTAACACTTTCCACGGGCCTTCCCCAATCTGCCAACATCCAGCATCTATGTTGGCTGTGACAGAAACAATTTTTAACACTATCCACTATCCAGCCGTCACTGGAGGAACTGGTCACCGAGGGGGTGATGTCGCCTGAGGGCTCTGTTTACCTGCTGGTCCACACCAATGCTTTTCAAGGGAGCGCTAAACTTCCCCATCTGCTTAACTTCCACTCGTGCTCATACTGAGTTCTATTCGAGAGTAACTTGGCTGGGGGCGCTTCCGTCTAAAGACTGGCTGTTGCGTGTATTTCAGACAATAGGATACCCAATCGTTAAAACCCAGAGAGGCAAAGGGCTTCGACCTCAGGAGCACTGCTTATGCATGACTGCACAGATATCGTAACTGTTCAATCTTTTCACAGACAGTATGCAAATCCCATTTTCTCTGAGGCGACTGATCCCTGACATGTGGGCTTCTTGGTTACAGGCACTGCCAAGGATTAGGGTAAAGAAAACTATGGTGTGGGTCTTAGAGGACTGCTGATGACCCAAACATTATATATCCCAACGCCTATTTTGATGACCTATTAAAAATTTATATTATTCTGCTTTTTCCCTTCTAAATTAAAAACGATCCCTTTCTTGACATTACCTCGCCCCAACACTCTCCAAGGCAGATCTTGCTCCTGTCTCTGTTCAGGAAAGTCTGGAGCCTAATGGAATTCCTGCCTGGCCTTCCAAGTGGGGGTCAGGTTTCCCTCCTGATGCTTCCACCACCACATCTGTTTTCCCCTCCCACACCTCTTATCTTAACGTAATGTAATTGCCTAGTCATGTTCTATGTCTGCTTGTATGTACGGTACTCTAATGACCGTAACATAGGGCCACGTGGGTAGGGACCATTGTCATCTCGTCCACCTTAGTATCTTCAGAACTCAGCATCCTGCTTGGCACATGATAGACTCTCAAAAAATATTAGTTGACAGATTGACTGAAAATACAATTCATGGCTCTGAATAACAGCCCTTTACTCATCCAGGCCGTGATAGGTACCACTGTCTCTTACCCCCCTGGGCTGCTATGGCCCTTAACAGCCCACAGCCACAGCTACTGCCTGTGACCTGCCCAACTAGAAATGGGTCATCACCCTAAAGGAGACAGTGAGCTGTCTCTGCTTGAAGACAATCAGATGCTAAAAGCTATCACAGCTTTCTCCTTCCAGAGCACCAGGGGGGCTTGAAAGAATCTTAGCCTAGAGAAAGCTTTGAAAGTGAGTGAGTACAGGCAAAGCCTAAAGCATTTAGGGGTGGGGAAAAGCGACCCTTCTGCACATGTACAATTGTGGGGCTCTTTTTTCATGGAGTGTTAGGCTAGGACTTTGCCTCTGCGCGTGCTCGTGTGTGTGTGTGTGTGTGTGTGTGTGTGTGTGTGTGTGTGTGTGTATCCACACATGGATGCATGTGAATGCGTATGTTTGTATATAGAGAGAGATTTTATGACACAGACACTTGCACAGTAAATTATAAGTAGATTAGGGCATCTAGGCCACAGTCCACAATAGTTTACGATAATGTAATCGAGGGTCAAAAATAATTTGGAGGGAAACGATCAACTTCCACATGAGAATAATCTATTAGCAATCTATAAATCTCCACTCCATCAAGAGGTTTTCTCTGAAAATCTACTGTGTGCTCAGCACTGTGCTACGACTTGTGGGGAATGTGGAGGAAACCATTATATGCTAGATCAGATCCCATCTCCTGCCACCAATCCCTAAACCCACTCCATAGACACCATTGCCACATTTCCAAACTACAGATGAAACTGTGCCCCTTGTATTTGTAGCCTTCATCATGGTCCGCCATCAAGGTCCTACTCAATCCAATGCTGGCTAACCTCTCCTGTTTCAGTGACTGAAACTTCCCATCTCATAGCCTAGGACTCAGCCATACTCTGTTACTCACAGTTCACAGAGTTTAAAAGACGCCTTTAAGCCTAGGCCTTGGAAAATGTTGCCTTGTCTGCTTAGAAGCCCTTTCTGGAACACTGTGCCTACTTATTCTTCATAACTCATCTTTAGCACCATCTCTCTGAGTCTGATGTGGACTAGCCTCAGTCCTGATGTGGACTCTTCCCACTTCCACAGCATCATGGCACTTGTCCCGTGGAATTTTGCCATCCCTCCCCTGCCCTTGCTCCCTCTGGTCCCCCTATGCTCCCTCACTGAGTAATTGCTCCCTACAAGGTCTTTACGCTGGGTGCTTTGTGTACTGTACTCTGAGAAATGATACGAAAAGCTGAATTATAGGCACTACTTACAGATAAAAAACTAGACTCAGAAGACTTCAGTTGCTCAGTCAAGTTCACACAGCCAGCAAGTGGCAGAGCCAGATGCTTCTGGCTCTGAAGATTTGCTCATTCCTCCTCGACACACCACCTAACAAAGCTGCCATATGTTAACCTCGACATGAAGGCAGACTTGCCTGAGATGCCCACCCAGAGCCCAGTGGCTCCTACACTCTGTAAATCACAGACAAAAAGGTTTTGAGCCAAGATCACTGACAAATGGACACCTTCACAGGCCAAAGGTATGCGAGTCCAAAACCAACTTGGCGTCCACACCGGTGCTGTCTGCGGTTCCGTGCTTTCTCTTTCCTGCTGTCATTCAGGTTGCGCAGCGTGTCCCAAACAAAACAACCTACCGGTTTCTCTAATTTCTGGAGTCAGCCTAAACTTCTGTTTTTCACTACAACACACTAACTCTGTATAGGAGATGTTTCCAACAAGCATCAAAGCCTTGATTGTTACTGTCTTCTGTTTTGTTTTCTAGTTCTGCTAATGCAAGGGACAGCCTGTCCTGATATTTATTACTAGAGTAATGTCAGGTTTGGGATTAGCACATAAAACACCTCTCCAGTTTGGCTTTCTTCGCAGGAGGTCAAGACACTCTTTTTTTAATGGCAACATTAAAAAGAATCAACATGTAAGCATGTTTTAAGAAGCATTCTTTTTCCCTCCAGTGACTTCTCAATATTTGAAAGTCTTTATTACTCTCTTTTGCTTACAAATGATAAAATATTTCACTATTTTCTTCAAAGCCTCCTTAGACTCTTTATCGTATTTGCTGACAATCAGTGTTTTTTGTCATTTTTTTTTTTAGTAACAATATTCTGAGGGAAAAAGCTACTCTGGAAATATGGGTATTTTTGTTTATCACATTGCCTGATTTGGGGGGATAGTGAGCAAAGTAATGTATATTTTTACCTCTTTTTTCCCCCCACTTGATTCTCTCTCCCTTTTTCCTTTTTTCCCTTAGCAAAAGCCTTTACTACACCTTCCTGTGCCTTCTTAGTTTTTCACTTGTTGGCAAAAGAAAAATAGCATGAGATTAAAATACAATTGCTACCTTCCTCCTTCACAGGACCGACTTCTCACTCAAAAATTCCTGTCAATGCAGGTAAGAAAAATCAGACGACTATTTTATCACTGCAGGAGAACTGACATAGCGTGCCTTACCTCTCTGCAAATGATTCCATCATATCCAGCATTTCCAAAATGCTTCCCACTCATTATGAGGCCTCATAAATGCCAAATAGACATTAAACACGGTCAACGCCGATGGCTGCCTCACGAGGAGGGAAACGAGAAGCGTCCCATTAAAGTTAGGAACAACACAAGGATGTCCTCATCATCACTGTTCTGCAACACCGATCTGGCAGAGTTAGCCAATTGCGTTATTGAAGAGAAAAAAATAAGGAGTATGAAAATTGCAAAAGAGGCAGTAAAACTATCATTATTTGCAGATGCTATGACTACAAATCTGAAAAAGTCAGTTGAACAACTGTTCTTCTTGAATAGTTGCAAATACTCAACTATTCTGCAGGGAAACTGAACAAAAGTGATATATGAAAATCAATAGCCTTCCTAATGGATAACCAGTGAAAAAGATACCCATTTATTAATAGTAACAAAAACATGAAATGCATAGGGAAAAAATTAAGGAGCAATAGGCAAGATCTAGGTAAACAAAAATTTTAAACACTACGCACGGACGGTGAAGTAGAAATGAGCAGATGCAAAGGTCTATCCTGTCCCTGCATAAACGTCAATGACAAGAAAAGAATTCTCCCTAAATTAATCTATAAACTTGACACGATAAAAAAAATACACTTGGAAAGTTAACCCTGCAGGTCCCAGGACAAAGTAAATGGAAAGAATGGCCATAAAAATGATAAAGAAGAAAAGAATAAAATACCAGATATCAAAAATATTATAATGTTCCAGAGAGCAAAACAGTATGCAAGGGAACAAGAAATGTTAGGTCAAAAGAAAAGAACTAAATCCAAGTAAATACTGAATTCAATATGTAATAATGTTGGTACTGCATGTTAGTGGGCAGAAGAGGGGCTTTCAATAACCAAATGGTCACTTAAAAAACAAAATAGATAGATCCCTAGATCAGATCCTACACTAAAATAAATTCCAGTGACCAAAGATTTAACTGTAAAAAATGCAAACATAAAAATATGAGGAACAACCTTAAAAACATGCCAAGTAGAAAAAGTGAGTCATAGAAGGCCACATATTATATGGTTCCATTTACATGAAATGTCCAGAATAGGCAAATTCACAGAGATAAAAAATGTAGATTACATGGATATCAGGGGTCTGGAGGTGGAGGAAATGGGAGTGACCGCTAATGGGTAGAGGGTTTCTTTTAGGGGTAATAAAAATGTTCTGAAATTAGACTGTGCTTACGGTTATACATCTGTGTGAATATACTAAAAATCATTAAATTGTATACATTAAAATATCTCATTAAAACTATTACTTTAAAAGTACTACTAAGCACTAGACAATTTAAAAATTATAATTATTGAATGGAGGAGGCCAAAGCATGTCAAAAACTCAAAAGCCCGATAGTAAGTAAGATGACATAAGTTTTCAAAATCCTGCATGACAGACGTAGAATGTAAACAGATGAGTGGAAAAAACAATCATAAGACAAAAAGGGCTAATCTTCTTGAGTTTCTTGAGTGCTCCTAAAAATTCAACAGCAGCAAAACCAAAACACCTATTAGGAAAACGCACATGAACATACATTTCTTGGAAAAGAGAACAGGAATGGCCCTTACACACATGAAAATCCATTCAGCTACTGCTATAAGAGAACTCCACACTGAAGCCCCTAGAAGAGCGGTTCTCAAGTGGGTCGCGACCCAGGAACTGCATCAAAGGGTCACGGCATTAGGAAGGTTGAGAACCACTGCACTAGAAGGTAGTAGTTTCCAATCTCTCAGACGACAAAGATCGTGAAGTTTAATAACGTCTGTAGAGAAAAGGTACTCTCACACAGTGTAAGCAGGACCCCTGACTAGTACAAATGGGAGGGCAATTTGCCCAGGTTTACCAAAATTAAAACTTCATATTACTTTTTTCCTACATGTTCCTTTTGATGCGACAATTCTCCTTTAGTAATTCCTCCACCACAAATCCTTGCTGACATACAAAATGCTATCTATAGAACGTTAGTCACTGAAGCATTGTTCATAGTAGCAAATGATTAGAAAAAACTGAAAAAAAAAAAAAAACAATCAAGGCCATCAATGTGGGACTGAATACATTATGGCAAAGCCATACAACAGAATGCCACTCAGACATAAAAAGAATCAGCCTGCTCTCCTTGTCTGACAAGAGAGGTTTTCCAGGACACACGGCTAGGTAAAATGAGGTGAGGACAGAGCAGTGTGGAGGGTGTCACGTTACGTTTTTAAAACCCATACTCCTGCTTACATAATTCTAAAATATCCCTAAAAGAACTCAGAAGAAAATGATAACTGGGCTTGCCCGTGGGTAAGAATTCTAGAGACTCAGGAACAGAAATAAGAGACGCTTATCTTTTCTTGTACATCTGTTGAACCTTCTGTACTCTAAAGAGAGTCAAACCCATACTACCGCCTTAAGAAGGAAACAAAAGCAAAGATGGCAAGGGCACTGAAATATGAACTCAGCAACCATGTGGTCTAATTTTGGATAGCCTTGCTATTTTTAATAGACACGTATTTAAGAAACAATTAGTAACTTTTAAAAAGGCTCTTAAAATTGGCCACCCTGGAGACTGATTACAACTTTTACTCAACAGACGTGTTCTGTTCAGGTGCTATACCTGTATCTGGACACTCCCCTCTCTCTACCTCCAAGACCAGGTGTATCATTCGGTCTTCATAATTCACTCCAATCTCGCCTCTGCTGCAGCTGGCGATGTACCAGTGAAACAGGTTCATTGAGATTTAGTGTCTTCAGGACTCAAAAGAAAGCAGGTTTTGCCTATTTCCCCTTACCTGAATTATTAGGTCTTCTGCTGGCCATCAGTTAAATTTAGAACAAAACAGCTATAAAAATGAGTTCACTCGAGAGAATTCAGCTTGTTTTAAAATGCTTGTTTTAAAAAGGGGAGGTGTGGAGAGAGAAGAGTGGAGTCTTGTCTGCAGGGCCTGACTCCTCTGGGCTTGCTCTTCTAAAGGAGCTGAACAGACTGCTGGGAGAAGAGGTGAGGACTTAGCAAAATTAAAAGGTCCCAGACTCCAACAAAAGTTTTCACTCTCTGCAGAAATTCTTTTATTTATTTATTTTTTTAACCTCTTCTGTCAAGTGGAACTTTTTCTGATTCCTGTGAAGACACATTTGTCATCAAAAAAGCAAGGCAGTTTACTTTCCCTCTGTTTTGGTTTCCCTTGCCAATACAGCCCAGAGGGCGGGGCTGGCTGAAATTCACAGGTAATCCCAGCTTTATTTTTATCAAAAATTACACCTGTGCCTCTCCTAGCCTCTTTCACATTCCCTTCTGTGTTCACAGAAAAGAGAAAGAAAAGTAAGCAATTAGTAGGGCTTGTACATACTTCTAGAGAAACTACTGCAAAAATAAAAACCAAGAGAATTTTAAAAAACATTCTATACAACTCAGGCTTCCTACCCAATGAGCCTTCCAAATGATTCCTCTGAACTCCTTATGATTGTGTATCTGGTATGATGTACTATTTCTGATACAAGAGATCTCTGGATCTGTACGTTAATTCTGGGTTATATTTATGCATATTGTTCCCATACCACTCATTCCTATTTTCAAAGATTGAGAATCATTTAGTATTTCCTTAAAACTAATTAATTACAAAATGGTGCACTGAGCAATGATGATATTGTCACCATTATGGGAGCTGATTATTTTGCTTCAGATTATGCAACAAAAAGACATTTCATTAGTTTTGTTAAGTCAAAACAGGGCATTTCACGGACAGGTTCACTTGTTTTGAATGCTGCCATATTTTCATTCCTCCTTTCAGTTAGCGAACCAAGTTCTTACTATGCTCAAAAACACAGGTTAAATTCTCTCATGTGTATGTAGTTGAAAAAAAAAATTTCAGTAAATAATTTGAAAACTAAATAGAAGTTAAGAGAAGTCCCATTAAAAATGTTACAGGTGGCTAGCACAGTTCATGCCTATCATCTCATCGACTCTGGAGGCCGAAGGTATGGGTGGGGATCATTTAAAGCCAAATATTTGAGACCGCCCTGGGCAACACAGTAACAGCACCCCCCATCCCCCCACCCCCAAGACAGAGTCTCACTATGTCACTGCCCTCTGTAGAGGTCCATGGCCTCATAGCCCACAATAACCTCAAACTGTTGGGCTTAAGTGATTCTCTTGCCTCAGCCTCCCAAGTAGCTGGGACTACAGGCACCCACAACACCTGGCTACTTTTGGGGGTTTTTTGGTTGTAGTTGTCATTGTTTGGCAGGCCCAAGCTGGGTTCAAAGCCGCCAACTCTGGTGTATGTGATTGGTGCTCTAGCCACTGAGCTACAGACACCAAGCTGTAAAAGCCCCTCTTTTAAAAAAAAATTTGTTTTAATTATCCAAGGATGCCTATAGTCCCAGCTACTACTTGGGAGGCTGAGACAGGAGAATTATTTGAGGCCAGTTCAAGGCTGCAGGGAGCTAGCCTGAGTGCCACAGTGAGACCCTTTCTCTTAAAAAAAAAAATGTTACAAGTGAACAAAGAAAACCAAAACTCCCATTGGGGTAAATAGGAAATGTCTCATATGAAAAATGTAGATTTGATGTCTTAGAAATAGTGTACTGATACCAGAAATGCAGAGATGGCAGGAGAAGGCTCCAACCCAAAAGAAACCAATGGAGCAATGGAAACAGAATCGGGAGAGCCTGGGATATGCGAAGAACTGTGTATGTATATTACATGTATTTGGGAGCTAAAGTCTGGGCTGCAGATTAAGTTTAAGAAGGCAGGCTGAGGGCAGCGCCTGTGGTTCAAAGGAGTGGGGCACCAGCCCCACATGCCAGAGGTGCTGGGTTCAACCCCAGCCCCGGCCAGAAACTGAAAAAAAAAAAAGAAGACGGCAGGCTGGAACCAAATCAAGACACTCCCTCAGTACCCAGGAAGTGTAAACAGAAGTGAGTACACACACTTAGGCGGAACCTATTTTTAAGGATAAATGGGAAAAGGGACAAAAGAGGAAAGATATGAAGAAGAAATGATCAGAAAGAAAGGCAGGTGAAGAAGTGTTTTAAAGAAAAAAATGGCCAGCAGCACAGAATGTAACCCACAGGACTAGAAAGAACCATGGGGTCAGTGATTTGGGCCAGAGTCTGAAGAAGACATTGGGTAGCAAAGTTTCCAGCACTTGGATAATATAACAGATTTGATGACTAAACCTTCGGTGGGTAGAAATAATCTGAAAGAACAGGCTATGTTTTCAAATCGTTTTGAGGTTAAAGAAAGAATAAAGAAATGAAAATTGCCCAAGGGTAACAAGGTCGAAGGAAGGTCTTCATCATTTTTTAATAGTGAAGCAATTAAGCAGTTTTATAGACTGAAGGGAGGGTTTCAGTCAAGAGGAAGATAATGAAACTCAAGGAGAGGGAAAGAGAACAGAGGTGACCAAGTCTCCGAGAGGCAGGGGAAAGGAGAGACCCAGAACATGGTGGGCTGAGCCGTGCAGAGCAGAGTGGAGGCCTTCTGCTCCTGTGGGACCACTGAGCACAGCAGGAGACAAACTTGTACCTCTGAGACTGTGAGACGAGAGCTTCAGGCAGAATTAATAGAAAAGAGGAGAGTTGAAGGATCCACATTAAGGTTCCTCAAGAATTTTAAAAAGCAAGAATCATAAATATTCCTCTACAGAAAGTGGGGGTATAGACCCTGTGGTAGCATGTGAATGAGTGTCTACCAGGGGAGAATAAAGAGGGGTGCTGGGAAGCAATGAGGACCCACCTTAAGTTGAACACTAAGAATTCAGATCAAGACCAATCAAGTAGGTCCTCTGAGCAGGGATAGGGACTGCCCAGGGCTGGTGGTTGAAAAAACGGCTTAACCCTGAACTACTTGGAACCCACAGCAAAACTTACAAACCATGAGGTCTGGGCCAGATGCAGGGGCAAAAGTGAGCCAGCGGGAGGCTGAAATAGTGAGCAAGCAGTAGGGCACAGGCTAGGGCTCACGGCGAAAAGGACAAGTGGGTTCCAGGGAAGGGAAGGAAAGGGTGGGGCTCAAGAGGCCGTGAAAGCAAAAGGGAAGTGTCAAGTTTGACATTTAAAGATTTAGAAAGGTCCAAGGGATGTGGGTTTAAGTGGATACACAGGTCCCGGCTGTGGCAGAATCATGGAGGCTAAAGTAAGGGAGACATGCGGCCTTAAGATGAGGAATGGAAGCAACTGTAGGGCAGAGAGAAGGCTCAGGCCAAGCTGAGCACCAGCCCGTCCCAGGCTTCCTTGACAGCACCTCACAGACAGCGGAATATTCCACAATCGTTTTGTCAACAGAAGGGGACATGAATGTCTGCTCCAGGTTCAAGGGCGCAGGATGGAGTCTTTGAATTCTGCACCTTACTTTTTACGATCAAATCGAAAGGAGGAAACTCATGAATAGAGAATGCTCTAAGAGAAGAACAGGTGTGTGACCTGGGGTGATGGTGTTATTACAAGGGAGTCAACAGAAAGCACAGGCCCTGCTGAGTAGAAGGGAGGTGGGTCCAAATTCCAGCTCTTCCTTCTCCTCAGATGAATGACCTCAGGCTGGACGCAGCCTCTGTAAACCTGAGCCGCCACCTCTGGGAGGTGAGCACTGTCACACAGATACGATGCTTCCAAGACTGTAATACTATCACCCTTCTAAAAACTACATTATTTTTTTTAATTTTTATTAAATCATAATTGTGTACATTGGTGCAATCATGGGGCACAATGTGCAGACTTCATATACAATCTGAAATATTTTCATTGAACTATTTAACATAGCCTTCATGGCCTTTTAATCACTATAT